>JAVJIF010013150.1:0-165050 GCA_038442645.1 Agave tequilana
TGCAGGTTCAGGTTAGGAAATAGAAAAAGAAGACTTGCCGTAACATATAAGTGGTCTTGGGCCTCTGCTCTAGAAAGCAGAGACCAAGTACCCTCTGAATTGTCGCGTTTTCTTGGCTTTGGCCGCGGAGCTGTGGCAAGGAGGAGTTCACTACTGACTGGTTTTGTGCAGGGCTGCTTGCTTTGCAAAAATATAGCTTGCTGCAAACTTTATTTCTTATATGTCAACACTAGGAGCCTACTAATAAACAACAGTAAAACATTTGTTGAAAAGTTAGACGTTTGCATTTTAGGCACGTGTCTTTTCAATTCATTTACTTTACTGTTGTAGAGTACTGGAGCAAGGTACGTTCGCATTGCATTTTGAATAGGACTCATCTCTTGGTTGATTTACATCGCTTTGAGTGAATCTTGTTTGCATATATTGTACACCTGCACAAATTGATCTTAAGGGCACCACCCAATAACAAGATAAGGTGGGGATTTAATCACCATTCCTTGGCCCAAAAATCATAATCCAAGCACTCACAATCCCAAGCTTTTTAATAAAAATTGATAGATGTTGGCCCCTAGGGACATCCGGACTCATTAAGAGATCAGCTGAGGTTGAAAATTATTTTATTCATACTCCAGTCAAATCAGTGTCTAAGGTTGGGGATTAAGAGGTTAAGCCTCGAAGATACCGTGGTCTGGCGTAATTAAGGCCCGTTGCTTACGCACGGATACCTCCCACCGTATTTTGCCCCTACCTGGCTGATTAGCTGTGGTCTGACTCGAGCAATAACCTTCTTCGGTTCATCGAATAGTTAGAGTCGTCTAGGTCCAGGTATCCTAGATAGCTTGTGATTGTTTTTCCTTTTTTCTTATTTGTTATTTTCCTTTTTCGCTTGCTTGCTTGGTGAACGTTGTCTGTGATTGTGCATGCAAGAGTGGTACCGGGATCCATTTCAGCAAGACTTGTTAGGACTTCTACACTTGCACAAACACCACTTCCTGACACAATCCCAATCATGGCTCACAATACTTCTCTCCAAGACAAGTTCTACCCTATTCGCACTTCACTTCCTTCATGCATTCTTTTACCCGAGGCAAATGGAAATAATTTTGATCTTAAACCATAATCATAAATACACTGCCTAGGTTCATGGCCTAGAATCCGAGGACGCATATTTCTTTATTCGTGAGTTTGAAGAAGTGTGTTTGATGATGAGAATTCTCCAACTGGGGAAAGACACTATTAGATTAAGGTTCATTTCCTTCGCGCTTAAGGATATAGTCAAGAAGTGGCTATATAATTTGCCTGCCAGTTCTATCTCTTCATGGGATGATTTTGTCAAAGTCTTTCTTAAGAAGTTCTATCCTATTCATAAAACGGTCCTCATCAGAAAAACATAATGCAGTTTAAGAAGGAATCAAGTGAACCATTTTGGAAGTATTTCAAACGGTTTAACGATTTACTAGCCCAATATCTTCATCACGGCATAGAGAAGTGGCGACAATGCCAAATTCTCTACGACGGACTAGACTACCAAACTAAGACACTCCTTGAGACCATGTGCCAAAGGGGAATTTTTGAAGAAGGATGAGAACCAGGGTTGGGACCTCTTTGATGCTTTAGCAGAAAAAATTATTCAGTGGGAGTCTTGCCCAGAGAAAACCAATCCCACCACTTCCAGAACTGGTATGCATTCGATTGAATCCTCTATAGCTACTGAGACAAAGATAACACAATTGATGAAAAGACTAGAACTGCTCGAGGTTAGGGAACCGAATTCTGTGAATCAGGTCAACCCACCACCTGTGATCAACCCGGGTTATACCTACTGACATGCTCTTAACCACCTGTTTGAGGAGTGTCCTGTCTACCAAGCTTAAATGTACCCTGAGAATATGAATGTAGTATACACTAGACCCAACTACAATCCATACTCCAAAACATACAACCCGGGATGGAGGAACGATCCAAATTTCTCATGGAGTCAGTCTGGTCATGAGCAACCAAGGCAACCATTTCCACACCAATATCCTGCTCAGTCTCATCAACCTAGTTTCCACCAGAGTCCACCAAATTTCCAATCAAGCTTCCAACATAACTCCAGCCCACATATCAACAACAACAAACACAAAATCATCCAGATTAAAAATTGTCAGATTTGGAAAGAATGATTGAAACCTTATCCAAAAATCAGGCCTCAATGATGAACACTCACAATCAGGCTATCAATAGGTTAGAGGTTCAGATAGGTCAACTGGCTAACTCTTTGAATGAAAGACAAAAGGAACACTGCCAAGTCAGCCATTGCCCAACCCTAAGAACCCCTTCCTTGTTCATGAAGCTGAAGACATAGGTCCAAGTCAATGCAATACTGTTCATATTTTGAGATTTGGAAAGCGGATAGACAATCAGGTTTCTAGTCATCCTGTTCCTAATAAAAGAGTGTCAACACCTCCTGTTCTTGTACCACCAACTCAAAATGATCTATCTTCAAGTTCACCACCTTCAACCTCCAAATCCAATAACAAAGACAAAACAGATGAGCAACCATACAAGCCTATTGTACCATTCCCTATTAGGCTAGCAAACCAAAAGACTAATGCTCAAATGGAGAAGATTAGGGAAATGTTTAATCAGGTCCAGATCAATGTGCCCTTCTTGATGCCATATAACAAGTCCCCTCATATATCAAGTTCTTAAAAGACATGTGTACTAAGAAAAGGAAAGCAAATGTCCCAAAGAAGGCCTTCCTTGCTTCAAACATAAGTGAGTTGCTAACTGGGCCCATTCCTGTGAAATACAAAGGCCCAGGGAGTCCAACCATTTCCTATATTGTAGGACAGACCACGATAAACAGGGCACTACTTGATCTAGGAGCCAGCATCAATCTTCTTCGTTTCTCTGTGTATCAGCAACTCGGGTTGGGTGACCTCCGTCCAACCAGAGTTACTACTATACAACTGGCTGATCGATCTGTAAAGATTCCCAAGGGGAAGATTACAGATGTTCTCATTCGAGTCGGGGAATTCATTTACCCCATGGATTTCATTGTTCTAGAGACGCAACCCGTACACAATCGCAAAGCTCAGACCCCTGTCATTCTAGGACGACCCTTCCTAGCCACTGCTAACGCAATCATCAACTGTAGGAATGGATCAATGCGTCTAACTTTTAGAGATATGACAAAAGAGGTAAACGTTTTCCACTGGGAAAACAACCTCGAGATTTGGATAATGAGTCGTTTGAAGTGAACTTAATCGAGGGATTAACAAGTGAACATAGCATGGAGATTGAATATGAGTCTGATAGAGAATTTGAATTGGTGTCTGATGACTTCAACATTAATCAAATCATCGAGTCCATAGTAGAGTGGGCCACAAATGCCACCCCTATCCTTCCCTTACACAAGGAACAACCATTGATAGATCAGGTTCCCTCTTCCGAGCTTAAGGTTCTTCCTAACCATCTCAAGTACCAGTACTTGGGTGAGAAGGAAGCTTTCCCCGTGATAATTGCGTCCCATCTTACGGAACAACAAGAAGAGGATCTTCTTGCGGTGTTAAGGGAAAATAGAGAAGTCATTGATTGGACCATGGCTGATATAAAGGGGATTAGTCCATCCATTGTGCAACACCAGATTCATTTGACGGAAGATGCAAAACCAAAACGTGACCCACAACGTAGACTGAACCCAATCATGCAAGAGGCTGTTAGAGCTGAGATTTTAAAGCTATTAGACAATGGGATTATCTATCCCATATCCGATAGCCAATAGGTTAGTCCAGTCCACGCTGTACCAAAGAAGGCAAGGTTTACCGTGGTAGAAAATGATAAGAAAGAATTGGGGCAAACTCAACTTCCCACAAAGATTCGAGTCTGTATTGATTACCGAAAATTAAATGCTGCCACGTGTAAAGACCACTTTCCCCTTCTGTTCATAGATCAAATGCTCGACAGACTAGCTGGACATGAGTACTACTGTTTCCTTGATGGATATTCAGGATATAATCAAATCCCTATCGCTCCCGAGGATCAAGACATGACTACCTTCACCTGTCCCTTTGGAACATTTGCATACCGAAGAATGCCCTTCGGCCTTTGCACTGCTCCCGCAACGTTTCAACGTTGCATGCTTAGTCCTTTTTCCAACATGGTGGAAAGATTTTTAGAGATTTTCATTGATGATTTCTCTATTTATGGCAATTTCTTTGAACAATGCTTGCACCATCTTAAGCTGGTTTTACAACGATATATGAAGAAAAACTTGACACTCAATTGGGAGAAGTGTCACTTTATGGTCAAGCAAGGAATAGTCCTAGGGCACGAAGTTTCAAACAAAGGAATTGAGGTTGATAGATCGAAAGTGAAAGTAATAACAAAACTCCCTGAGCCAAAATGTTTAAAAGACATTAGATCATTTCTAGGGCATGCTGGTTTCTATAGAAGATTTATTCAGGGTTTAGCAAAATTGCTAGACCTTTAACGAATCTCTTAGGAAAAGATGTGCCCTTCAAATTTGATGAAGAGTGTCTACGAGCTTGGGAGGAGCTTAATCACAGACTTGTCTCCGCACTGATAATCTCCGCACCAGATTGAAGTAGGCCTTTTGAAATCATGTGTGATGCCTCCGATTATGCTATAGGCGCTGTTCTAGGATAGCGTACTGATAAAAGGCAACACATGATTTACTATGCTAGTAGGACGCTTAATAAAGCCCAACTAAATTACACAACAACTGAAAAGGAATTTTTAGCAGTTGTGTTTGCGTTGGAGAAGTTTCGCCAATACCTACTAGGGTCTAGGATAACGATTTTCACTGATCACTCCTCCCTTAGATACTTGATGCAAAAGAAGGATGCAAAGGCTAGACTGATTCGATAGATACTTCTTTTGTAAGAGTTTGATTTGAAAATTAAAGATAAAAAGGGCATTGAGAATGTGGTGGCAGATCACCTTTCGCGAATTCTAAATGCACCAACTGAGACAATACTAATCAATGAAAACTTTCCTGACGAACACATCTTCACGATGTGTAAAGAGCCCTAGGATGCTGATATAGCAAACTACCTTGCAACTGGGCGAACACCTTCAAATTGGTCAGGTCAAGACAAACACCGCTTTATGAGTCAAATACGGTTTTTCTTTTGGGATGAACCGTATTTATTCAAATATTATCCTGACCAGATAATTAGAAGGTGTCTTCCTGAGGATGAACATCATAGTGTTTTGACATTTTGTCACGAGTTAGCTTGCGGTGGACACTTTGGTCCACGAAAGACTGCTGAGAAAGTCCTTAAGAGTGGGTTCTACTGGCCTACTCTCTTTAAGGACTCTTATACTTTCTGCAAGCTCTGTGCCAGATGTCAAATGACGAGTCGAATCACACGTAGAGACATGATACTCCTTACACCGATCCTGGAGGTAGAGATTTTTAATTTGTGGGGCATCGATTTCATGGGACCCTTCTCTCTGTGTTATGGTAACCAATACATTTTGGTGGCCATAGACTACGTTTCTAAATGGGCTGAAGCTATTCTAACTAGGACAAATGACAACCAAGTTGTCATCAAGTTTTTACAAGAAAACATCATTTTGCGCTTCGGAGCCCGCCGTGTGATAATTAGTGACAACGGGAGTCATTTCTGCAACCGAGCTTTTGAAGCCCTAATGCGGAAGTACTCTATCTCTCATAAATTATCCAGGCCTATCATCCTCAGACGAACTGGCAAGTGAAAGTCACCAACAGATAAATTAAACTGATATTGGAGAAAACTGTCGGACGAAATCATAAGGACTGGTCCATCAAACTCATTGATGCCCTATGGGCATATCGGACCACCTACAAGACTGTCCTCGGTATGTCTCCATATCGAGTTATATTTGGAAAACCTTGCCATTTGCCTGTGGAGTTAGAGCACCGTGCTATGTGGGCACTAAAATAGCTAAATTTGGACTTAGACAAAGCCAGTGATTTGAGAAAGCTGCAGATATCTGAGTTAGAAGAACTAAGAAATGATGCATATGATAACGCTCGGATATCTAAATACAGAGCTAAGCTTTTTCATGATAAATCAATTCATAGGAAAAATTTTGTCTCAGGACAAAAAGTTCTGTTATATAACTCTAGACTCTACCTTTTTCCTAGTAAACTGAAAACCAGGTGGTCAGGCCCATACATCGTCCAAAATGTCTCCACTCATGGTGCCATTGAAATTTTCGATCCTAAGAGTGGCAATACTTTCAAAGTCAATTGTCAGCGCCTAAAGCCATTTTTTACCACAGAGTGAGTCACACCATGTTCTTGAACTGGGTCTTTGTGACCCAGTCTATATGTGACCACATCATTTTACACTTTTCCCGGTGTCTCCTGTAAATCATATTGGGACCTCCCTTGTAATTAAACAAAATAAAAATAATAAAAATAAAAATAATAATAATAATAATAATACTAATAATAAAAAAATAAATATATATAAAAACTAATTAATCAACAAGAAAATAAAATAAAAAAACATAGACTTAGGTGCTAAATAGCACCTAGGTTTTCTCTCTTCATGCACTCCTTTTCCTTTTTAAAATAACCTAGGGTTGTAATTTTCTAATTTCAACTAGGGCAATTTGGGGATTCCATCTTTCTTAGCCCCTTATATATACCCTCTACCCCTTATTCTTTTCTTTACCCTAGTTTCCACCCCAGATCTGCAACGAGCACAGCTAGCGTCGTCCCCCAAAATTTTCTGACCCCTGTCTCTTCTACCCTGCCACGTTTCCACGACCATTGCCGCGCATCCGCGACTACCTGGATACATCGGGAGCGCCGCCAAATTTCTCTGCTGTCGCGACGGTCTGAAGTTTCCCGATCTACCATTTGCTCCTCTGCTACCACTACTGATTGCTCTTTGCAATCCAATCTAGGTTTCCCCCCATGTAATCCAGGGAGGTTTGCGTATCTCTTCCCTTTGCTTCATATTATTCATCATGGCACCATCTATTTTCACTGAAAAAGATTTTGCTAGGATTCTTAGTGATGTTAACGGTTATGGTCACGAATTTTTAGATCATATTTGTGCATGGGATTGGTATGAATTAGTTTATGATAACTCAGATCACGAGGCTTACTATTGTCCTAAGCTCGTCAAGCTTTTCTACACTTCCATAGATCAAGCCTCTATCAATTTTGACACATACCAAATCTTAGTGCACTTGCCTACTGGGGACATTGTTATCACGCTTGCTCTGCTAGAGGAATTCACACATGTCCCTTGCAACCACATCATCGTGACCCCCTTCCACTAATTGATTACATGACTGTTATGGGGGCTCGCTGCACAGAACAAGATAGGGGGCTCAAAGCCAGTACTATATTTAGAAACATACATTGCGTTGGTCGCTGGATTCAACGCAACATACTAGGGCTCGACCACACAACCTCCTTCAACAGGCCGGTGTTGCAGATCATTCACGACCTCATGACTCGGCAACACACTATATGTATTAACAAGACCATCTTTCATCGTATTATCACCAACTCCTCACGCACACGTGGTGCAAAGTACTCGCACCCAATTTTGATCACTCGTCTGTGTAGGACTTTCCTACCAGATGCAGTTTTTGACTCATATGATAGGGTGTTCGTTGCACCAAAGAGGGCTACTAGTGCTTACAATAGTTGTCTTCATGTGGTCTAGACCCCTAGTGTCCAGTCCGAAGATGCCCCGATTGAGTCCTCTTCGGAGGAACTTTTAGAGGAGGAGGATGATCCGGCCTTTTGGCAGCGGGACCCCCCAGCTGATTTACGTGCCTTCATGTCTACCATTTGGCGAGGCATGAAGAAGATATTTCGGGGGCAGGTTAGACTACGCAAACAGGTTGAGGAGCAGACATCTCGTTTAGACCGCATTGAGGAGGGTCTGCAGCGTTCGCAGTCGGTCGGATCTAGCACCACCGCTGGTCCAAGCCGAAGGAGGGGGTGACACCTATTATTTACCTATTTCATGCATATATTTTGTTGCATACATTGGGGACAATGCATGGGATAGGTATGGGGGGTAGATACTAACATAGGATTTTTCTAGATTTTTAGGATTTTCTTTGGTTTTTCGTGTTTAGGATTTTTCTAGGATTTTCTTTTAGATTTTTAGAATTTTCTTTTCCTTTATATATATAAAAAAATTTCTTTGATCCATTTTTTAAAAAAAGAATTAACTTGATCTGAAGAATTAAGGATATTCTAAACTAAGATTTCTTAATATAAGTCAAAAAAAGAAGTTTTGTTGGTTAAGAAAGAAAAGAATAGAAAAGATAGCTAGATTTTGAATTTTTCCTAAGCACTATATACATTTACATGTTGAGGGATTAATCAAGGACTTAGTAATTTTGTTTGCATACATATATAAAAATAAAAATAAAAAGATATATATAAAAAATATATTAATAAAAACTTAATCACTAATTAAGCTGGTTAGTTGTACCTTAAGAAGCATCGCCAGTCACGCCTAAAGGTGGTTGAGTCCTTAGCATTCGTGGTCTAGTTTACTCGAGTCCTTGGACCTTAAGGATGTATCTTCATCTGGTGCCCTAAGACTATCTGGTTTGGGAGTCATCGGTAAAAGGCTCGCTACATAGGTAAATTAGAAAGCAATGAAGCTAAGGGAATGTAAATATATAATAAACATATATATATATTAAAAAAATAAATAAATAAAATAAAAGAAGAAAAATTATTATTATATATATGTAAATAAATGAACTTAAGTCTAATAAAAATTCCTCATGCATATAGATGTATATTTGTTAGGCCTGATACAAAATCCAGCTTTCTTTCTATTCTTGAAAACTTAACCTAAGTTGAAAACAAGACTTCGAATGGAAACTTATAAAAAGAAGGAAAAGTTTAGGGTAACCCGAAACCAATAGATCACCAAAATTCTTGAAAAAAAATGGATCATAATTTTTTCTTCCTTTCTTTTCACTAACATTTTTTTTTTAGATTTTGTGGGTGCAATCTGCTGAAAACCCTCAGGAGACAATACTCCTCCTCTAGGGTAACCTAGAGGTTTAACGGCTTGTTACACGAGCTCAGTGCAATCGTATCACCTACGAAAGTGGTGTAATAATTTAGTTAGGATTTTTTCTCTTTGCTCATTTTACTCGGGGACGAGCAAAAGGTAGGTATGGGGGTGTGATTGGAGTTCATTTATGCATCATTTTATACCACCATACTATGCTTTATGTGATTAAATATGAGATTTTTATTGCTTTTTCCTCTCTTTTTTCAGGTCCAATACTTAATGGAGAAGAAGGCCCAACAATTATGATTTTTAAAGGAATTTAAGAGTAATTTAGGAGCCCACAAGAAGAAAGCCCAGATCTGGATTGATCCAAGCATATTCTCCACTTTTTAGAAGATCTTGCTAGGTACACGAGCCATAACAGAGTGGCAGAGAATTCGCTGGCGCAACGGCAAGATTCTGCCGCGGAACTCTAGCCGCGGATCCGCGGCAGTCCTTTGGCCGTTGATTAAGCGTTTGATCCAACGGCTGTGGTGGAAGGCCTCATCTCCTGAAGGCTATAGATAGACCCCTAGGGCCTCTGTAATCGAGGGAGGAGAGAATAGCATTCTTTTGTTAAGGAAATTATTAGGATTTCTCTAGGTTTTCTTTAGTCTCTTATGTAATTTTTCTTTTCTCCTTCTAGAATTCAGAAAAGAGAGAGAGGGGGTGAGAAATCTTTGTAATTGGAGAAGGTGACAACTCAATGCAAGGAATAATCTTTCATTTTTCCAATCTTTTCTTGTTCTAGTGCATTTTTCTTCTTCAAACTTTTGCCTTCTTGTATTTACTTTCTACAATGAATTGTTACTTGTTCTTTATTTCCATGTCTAGCTAACTCATTAACATGACTTACTAACTTCTAACTCTACTAACTACCAACTCTTGGGTGATTACTAACTCATATAAATCATTGGACACTTTATTTTTAGTCTTGAAATTTACAAGTCTCTTTTATCCCCAATGAGGATAAGTTATTTTCCATTCTTAGCAAATGTTTTGTACCCCCTCCATATTATTCATATGAGCCTCACTTAGAGCCTTGTCTTTATAACAAGTGCCTTGATGGAATATGAAGATGGATCATCTCATTATGCTAATAACTATTGTTCAAGTTTCCTATTTCATGCTAGCTTGGTTATAACTTTGAGGGACTAATGAATTTTGCATTTTTTGCTTAGCATACCTAAGATTGACTATCCTTGTTCCATTGTTGAAAATCTTTTTAGAGAGCTGATGATTCAAGGAGGCAACTAGCCAAGCCTAGATGAGAACATATTTTCGATATGGGACAATACATTGACTTGAAAAAGCAAGACATACCATTGCCGATGAATCAATATGAGGCATGCATCACCCAATGAGAGTAGTAATTTAGTAGATTAGAATGTTAGTCATGGCTTTTCTTTCTATCGTACTTCAAAAACCCTTTTCTTAAAACATTCTCTTTTCAAATATCTCCGTTTTCCTTCCATCTTTCTTTCCGTTTCTTCCTTTTCTCTACAAAACTCACAAAGATTTTTCACTCACTTTCTACAAACATTTTGTTTTTCATTTCTTAACAAAGAAGAACTTTCATTTTTATTCTCGAAATCTCAATATAAAAATCTTGAATGCTTCTATTGCTAACCCTCCCTACGGATATGACCCGTCCTAGCTTGTGCTACGAACAGTGATTCGGAAGGAGTAAAGTAAACCTACATATACATTCAGAGTTTTTGATCATTAGTACACGAACATCAACGGTTTACTCTAAACCCTCTCTCAATTCAATTAATCCCCTTCCGAACAGGGTGCAATCTACTGAAAACCCTCAGGAGACAACACTCCTCATCTAGGGAAACCTAGTGGTTTAACGGCTTGTTGCACTGCTCAGTGCAATCGCGTCACCTGCGAAAGTGGTTTAATAACTTTTTTTAGCTCTCTTTTGTTTCGCTCAGGGACGAGCAAAAAGATAAGTGTGGGGGTGTGATTAGTATTGGTACTTGTATATTTTTCATCACATTTTGCATACTTATCTTAATAAAAATCTGTTTATTAATGGGTGTTTCTCCTTGTTTCTAGGTTCATGGCTTGAAGAAGAAGAGAGGCCCAAAAACTCCAACATATTTGAGGATTTTTAGAACCCAAAGAGAAGACCAAATCTATTGAACCAGGGAGCCAAAGTCAAAGGAGTGGGGACTGCAACAGGGCACTCATACTGGCACCAGTCTGCAGCCCCTGGCGCCAGCAGACTGGCGCCAGTATGGCCACAAAAACGCGGCCTAGGCTAGGTTTCCACGGCCATCCTGGCACCACTCGAGTGGTGCCAGGGGCCATACCCTCCATCCAGTGTACCATACCCTCTGTATCTATAAAAACCCCTGGGACTTTCACTGAAGGAGATATCCAGAGTTTAGAGTTGTATTGTTGCTTTGTTTGTAGGAGTTGTAGTTGTTTTAGTTTCCTTCTTCTTCTAATTTTAGTTTTAACCATTAGAGTGAAAGAGAGAGAGTGTGTACAAGTTGTATTTGAAAGGTGACAAGCTGATACAAGTAACTACTTCTCTTTCTTCTTTCCATTTTCTTGTGCTTTCCATTTGCTTTTAACTTCTTGTTGTAGTGTAACTTCCTTTCTTTACCTCTTCTCTTTTGTTGTTTCTCTTCTCAAGCATGTCTAACTAACTCTTTCATTGCATGGCTAACTAACTACTAACCCACTAATCTCTAACAACTTGATTGATAAACTCAAATGAGCCAATAGTGTCAACTAAGCCTTGTGCAAACAAGAGCTATGATATCTTAAAACGAGGGTTCTAACTCTAACTTACATTCAAGTATTCACTTTCTTATATTTCATGCTTAATGAGTTTTTGATGATCTATGGATTGCATGCTTTACTTGTTTTTGTAAGTTAGAGATTTTCCTTTTAACTTTGTCGATACCATTAGTGCACTTGTATCTTCCCCTATTCTCGCCTTCAACTGGATCTTGATAAGGGAATGTCCAAGTTTTTGTCATGTTAAGCTAAGTTATAGGAAGAATTTTCACTCGATTTTCACGTGAATAGTTCCTATGCATAAGGGGTATGCTTGCCTATGATCCATCATGAGGCTACATCTTCAAGAAACTAGGGATTAGTGGGAGCACTTAGTAGAAAGTTAGCCATGCGTTTTTACTATTAAGAAAATTCAACTATACAAATCACCAAATCATTTTCAAACAATTCTTGAAACCAACTTGTTTTCATTTTCTAATTCTTTATTTGAAACGAAGAACTTTCTTTTTTCTTGAATAAAGAAGCCGCATCACGGTTTCATCGCTCTCCCTCCTTGTGGATACGACCCGTATAGCCACTTCGCTATTACGGAAGAATCGCAAAAGCAGTAACATCGATCCACACTCTTTTTACTTATTCTTATGCTTGCTTTTTGCCGACCACCCTAACTGGCCGATTAACTTGTGGTCAGATGCCTACAATGTACCTCCCGTTGACAATCTAACCTGTTATGAGTCGTCTAAGCCTAGGTCAACCCTAGTATAGGCTTATTTTTGGAATTTTTTCTTTTTTTTTTTGTTTGTTTGATTTTTCTTTTTTTGGGTGATTATTGTGATAAAATGGAATATAACCAAAAAATTTTCAACCAAATGAATCCATTTTTCACCTCGACTTATTTTGCTTGGATAACTCCAACCCGGCTATGTACAATATGAACCAACCATATATACCGAATTAGGTTTGTCCAACTCAATATGACCCGTATCTCCAATTCTACGATCAAAATTTTAAAATAATTTTCACTCTTCACAGAGTCAATGGGGATTTACCTCCCCGAGTGAAATTTTCAATCACCTTTCTACAATCTTCTTTCTCATATTCTACTTCACATACTCCTTTTCCTAAACCAACAATTGAAGAAAAAATCAGAGATACAAAGGAGTACAGAAGCCATGCTTGAGTCTTAACAACGAATTCCGAACTTGCTCAATTTACAATCTTTCCCATATCAAGCTTCATATACTCTTTTTCTAGAACATCCCTTTGAAGAAAAATCTGATTTAGAAAGAGTATGGAAATCTTTCTTGAAACTGAGCAATAATTTCAAAACATGTTGGACTCATCATTTCAACCAAAATTTCAAGAGTCATACTTATCTTTTTCAGTCTCACTGATTCAAAATGAACAACCATTAATCCTGAAATTAAGTATGAAAGCCTTGCATGAATCCGAGTGACATTCACAGAACATGTTGAACTCACAATTTTCCCTTTACCAACCATCACATACTTCTTTTTCAGAACATCTAACTGCCAAAAAATCCATCCTGAAAATAAGCATAGAAGCCTTGCGTGAGTCCGAGCAACAGTAGCAAAATCTGATGGACTTACGATTTTATCACAATTTTTAAAACGAACTTCCATACTCATTGTTTCAAGAAGAACCAATTGCAAAGAGTATAAAAGACATGATTCAAACTCAAAATTTTTTCACCTGGCCTATCAATAGGGTAGACCCAATAATGAGCGAATTGATCAATGGCGTGAGAAAAGTCTTTCTTGTCAACCTTTGATCATTCTTTATATCTCAATCCTATTGATTGGACTGAAGAATCATGTTTTTTTTAAAAATCAAGATTCAATTTCAGCTCATCCACTTAAACTTGACCAAACTCTAAGTTTTGAAAGTTCCATTGATGTTTTGGCAAGTTATCCCTTCCCTGAAATTGAGCTTGAGCATAAATGTGATCCAGGTTTACAAGTTGGTAATTCCATTTCATTTTTGATTCAATAATGACTCTGGTATCTTTACCAGATTTGTTTTTATATTCCAGAGTCAACATTGAATCCTGTATCAGTACACCATGAAATAGAATCACCAATGTCATTTGATCAAACTTCATTGATGGGGCAAGTGTGTGAACATCAATTTTTTGGTTTGAACCCTATTTTTGATTCAATTTTGACTTCCACTTTTGAATCCAGACTTGGTCTAAGTCAACTTCCCGAGTCAGTATTTGTTCCTTTGGAGCCCAAATCAATCATCTCCCAAACTTACACTTCATTGTTGGACAAAGGTGTTGAACAAAATGACTCAAGAATTATTTTTGAAAATTTAAAATTAAAAGGAGATAATAATACCATTCACTCAATCATTCTTTTACTGGATCATATTACAGAGTCACTGGTGGGTTCCTTCAAGATCCACAATCTTTGAATTGGGCCGCATTTTGTGGACCAATCAGACCACCAACGGAACTACCACCATAAGGTAATTTTTTCTTCTCTTTCCATTTGTTTCATGCATATACTCATTCACGATGCATTGAGGACAATGCATGAGATAAGTGCGAGGAAAAGATAACTAACATAGCTTGTTTTAAATTTTCTTTTTTTTACGCTTCTTTTTAGAAAATTTTAGATTTTTCTTTTGTATAAAAACCCTTTTCTTTTATTTTTACAAAACTTTTTGAAATAAAAGAAATAGTTTTTTTAGGAATTAGGAAGACCTAAAATTATGAATTTTTAAACCAATTCAAAATAATTGATCTTGTTTAATTTTAGGATAAGGAAGTAATATTGGAAAGATAATTTGATCTTGAATTTTTGCATTAGATATATGTACTTTACACTTACAAAATTTTGGGATTGAAATAAAGACTAAAAATGCCATAAAAAATAAAAAAATATAAAAATCATAAAAATCACTTATTGAAGCTAGGAAATCATGTCTCAGGAAGCATAATTATTCACGTCTAAAAACAGTGGGCAAAAACAAAATAATCCCCTATAGTTTTATGGCCTTATTTACTCGAGTCCTTAAGTCTGAGGGAAGTTTCCTATCTGGTGCCCTAAAATCATCTAGTTTAGGAGTCATCAGCTAAAGGCTCATTACTTGTGTAAACTAGAAAACTTTAAAAAATTAAAGAAAGAAAAAAATTTATACAAATAAATGGCATGAAAGTTAGAGTTGATATCCAATGATTTTTCACTATTCACAAAGTGCAATTTTCTAAGAGTTTTATGAAAGATTAAAGAATCAATTCAATTTTAAATTCGTACCTTTAATTTATAACAAGATTTTACATTTAGACTTAGTTTAAAGAAAAATAATTTCTGGTTAACTTATGACCTTAGACAATACTTTTCTCTATTTCAAAATGCATTTTTAAAATACTAACATTTGGTTTCTTTTTTTAATGGATTTTGTGGGTGTAATCTGCTCAAAACTCCTTCTTTAGGGGAAACCTAGTGGTTTAACAGCTTGATTCACACGCTCAGTGTAATTGCGTCACCTACAAAAGTGGTGCAATAATATTCATACTTAGTTTTTTTTTTTGCTCTGAACGAGCAAAAGATAAGTGTTGGGGTGTGATTAGTCTCTAATATTACATATTTCATACAACAAATTTACATTTATTATATATAAAAATATTATTAATAATGGTTTTCTTGTGATTTCTTAGGTTCATGGTGTGGAATGAAGAAAAAGATAAAAAATCTCATTTATTTGGTGATTTTTACATCCGAATACAGCCATTGATTTTGGAAGCTGAATTTAACAATACAAGGTGCAGAAACTCAGAGACCAGCAGGGGGAACCAATAGGGGGATAAGCCAACAAAGCATGGCAGGCAGCGCTGCGCACGTGGTGCCAGTACTGCCATGGATGCGGCAATACTAGGGAGCCACACGTTATCCTTTGACGCGTGGCCCTATATGCTTCCCTGTTGCTTCCCTTTAGCCTATAAATTCCCTAGGTTGATCAGAACAGAAAGGAGAAGAGGTTTTTAGTGTAGGTTAGTTCTTTTTCTTCTTCTCTTTTGTATTTTTCATTTCTTATAGTGTAATAGGGAATAAAGTGATACTTCGGAAGAGTGCCTGTAATGGAGGGTGATACTCTATAAAATATTCTCTCTTTATCTCTACTTGTTTTCTTCTCTCTAACTCTTTACATACTTAGCTTTTTTTCTCATGGCACCATAAACTGTAACTTACTAACTTCTTACTTGATAATCCACATGAATTTAATAGCCTCTACTTGGCCTTGCTCTTGCAAAAGCCATTAATGGCTCATGATGATGGATTCTAATACTCTAACATCTAACTTTATAATAAGCTAACATTACTTTATTCCATACTTGCTCTAGTTAATTTTTATTGTTTAAGTGTAGCTTGCACTTATTTACTGAATTTGAATGTGATGAGTGATCATATAGGTCATTCTTTGAAAAGTTCTTGAACCAAAAACTAGAGATGGCCAAGGATACATGTGTGGAAACTATAACTAAAAGGTTAAAATAGTTAATGGAGATATTAGTAGTTAGTAGCCATGGGTTTTCTTTTCTTTTATACTTTGTTTTAGAAATAATACAAAAATCACAAATAAATTTTTTTCAATATTTCTATCTTTGTTTCCACCGGGTAGTTCTCTTTTCATTCTTTGTTTTGTTTTTTTTTCATTCTTTAAAACATAGAAGAACTGTTAACATACATACGTAAACATACAGGTAAAGCTTTTATCGCTTCCCATCCCTGTGGATTCGACCCGTTTAGCCTTTATGTTATAATGGAAGTATCGAGGAAGCCAAAGCATACATACTTTAATTAGTGATTTCAAATAATACTTTTTGTGCACAGTTTCCCCGAATCACTTCTCCGTCAGCGACAAACTTTTGCTTATAGAGATGAGCCTCGGGTGCATTTGATTATCCACATCAATTTGGATTACTTTATCCTCAGTAGGAGGATCACGTTGCTCCAAACGCTTCTCCCATTGAAGATCAAGTTGTTGAGCCTTTGGATCAGTGTCAAATTGCTCAATGTCCTTTTCTCGTTCCATCTGACTAGTTGATGCTATGTTGGCAAAGAGTTTCTTAAAGATGACTCCTATACTTATGTCAGATTCTCAATCTGATGAGTCTGAGGAATGCGATGGTAGAGACATCGGATTCCGAGTCAGATTGAGTGGATGGGGTAATGTACTCCAACCCCCTGCGAGTCTGATGGTAGTAGTTGGCGGGCCTTCATTTTCGTTCAAAAGGTTATAGAGGGACCCATCATCCGTTTTCAAAGTTTAAACCTTCACCATAACATAAGTCGTATCCCATTTCTTTCATCATACTGTGCGCTAACCGTGCATAGTGAAAAAATTATGGGGGCTCCAAGTCTTTGTCTGAATCATTGGATGTAGTTATCCAATATCGGACTTTACCAAATATCATTGGCGATTGGTCCTTCTAAGAAGGTGAAATGACAAATACAGATCCATCCTTCTCCTGTATGTGCATGCATACCGTTGACATTGGCAGAGACATGTAGTGGACTCAAGTCAATAGGATTATTTACATCATCACGACCCAAAGAATAATTGAAATTGACAATTTCATTAAGGACCCACTCACCATCATTGTCGGCGGAATTATTACAATTAGGATCATTGAATCTTGATCAATAACTGAAACTATATAAATACAAGATCATTAATAAACTAACCTTCATAAGTTAGTCATCATCAAAACTAAGATTAAAGGCCTCTTAGATAACAACCCCTAAACCCAATCTTGGAAGTTGAAATTTTTGGTGTCTAGGGCATCCACTTCATTGGTCCTTTTCCAAGTTCATTCAACAATCAATGCATCTTGGTTGCGGTAGACTACGTTTCCCAGTGGGTTGAAGCCATTCCATGCAAGACAAATGGCAAAAGTTTGTTGTCAAATACCTGAAAGAAAACATCTTTTCTCGCTTCGATATCCCATGTGCGATAATTAGTGATAATGGCTCACACTTCTGTAACAGGACTTTTAAAGCCCTTATGTAAAAATACTCCATTACACACAAATCATCCACCGCTTATCATCCGCAAACGAACGAGCAGGCCAAGGTAACAAATCGACAAATGAAACTAATAATAGAGAAGACCGCAAATTAGAATAAGAAAGATTGGTTTACAAAACTAACTGATGCGTTATGGGCATACATGACCACTTTTAAGACGATTCTTGGGAAGTCTCCATATAGATTAGTGTTCAGAAAGGTGAGCCACCTCCCTGTTGAATTGGAACACTGGGTCTATGGGTAGTAAAAACGCTGAACTTCAATTTGAACAAAGCAGGTGAACTTAAGAAATTGCAAATTTTTGAACGCGAGGAAATAAGAAATGAAGCTTACGAAAATGTAAAAATAAAGTAAAAGTCTTTCATGATAAATCCATTTTCAGAAAAACTTTTGTCTCTCCTATAATTTTAGGCATTATTTTTTCCTTGAAAAATTGAAATCAAGATGGTCGAGGTCGTTCATTGTAACAACCATGTTCCCAAGATGGTCGAGGTCGTTCATTGTAAAGGTAGTGTCCCTGAAAGTACACCTAGAGAGGGGTGAATAGGTGTACGGCAAATCTAATGACAAATGATACGGAATTAAAACTAAATTGCAACACACTTAGTGTAATCAAAGAGTGTAACCGAATTCCCAGTGAAGGTCTCTGGACTAACTCCTCTAAATTCCTCTAAATAAGAGTTGAGGTGCTATGTAAAGCTCTCTTGGTTCAACACAAGTGAGGCACACAAAAATACCAAGCATATATGTATGAATGAACAATATTAAATAATGCAAGATATAAAAGAGAGAGAGAGAGAGAAAGTTAGAGATAATGGATCAATTGTAAACAACAAGAAATGTTTCGAGATTCGAGCCACTGCTCTACGTCCCCGCCTTCACACAGAAGGATTTTCATTATATCGTCTACACAGGACTTCCCACACAGGAAATCTCCAATGAGGATTGGGGTAATACAACTTTGGAGTACACAACTCCTCTCTCAAACAATAACAACCTCTACACAAGAGGCAAGGCACAAGATCAACCTCTCAATAGAGGAATAGGCACAAAGCCAAAACTCCAACAATCACGTCTACACTTAGAGAGATAACAACCAACTCAAACACTCCTCCACAATCACCTCTACACAAGAGGGATATCACAAACACAAAGTAAAGAGGATTACAACACTTGGTGGTCTCAACAAACCACAGACTAATTTTCTCACCAAAACAAGATCCTAATAGATAGGATAGATAGATAGCTCAGGTGTGAGAAAAACAAGGTGTATGAAAATCAAAACACAAAGAAAATTACTTGAAAAAATGCTAGATAAAGATAGAAATGAAGATCAAACCCAATATCCCAAATACTTTATTTTTCTTTGAATTTTTCAACCCTTGAAAACAAATAAAGATAAAATCTTTAATCCCAAAAACTCTTGAAAACTTGTGCTAAAACACTTAAGAAGATGGGAAGTTTTGCTCTTAAAATTCTTAGTTAAATCAGTTAAGGAGGAGGCTATTTATAACCCTCCAAAAATCTGCCCGTCGGCAGCTAAGAAAGGGCAGAAATGCCCTTTCGGTCGACCGGGCTTGGATATAGAGAGCAGATGCTCTCTGCCGGTCGATCGCCCGGTCGACCGGGGCCAGTTACAAGAGCAGAGCTCTCTGGCGGTCGACCGGGTCAGTCGACCGGCCCTCCAGCCTATAAGGCCTGTGCACATTCGTGCACATCGGTCGACCGGACCGGTCAAACGACTTCGCCTCGGTCGACCGTCCGGTCGACCGGCAGAAGGCCAGGTCACTATTTTTAAAGGATTAAAAACTTGTCTTTTATCTTCAATTAAATCCCATAAAATCAAATAAATTCGACAAAAATAAGTTCTTATAAAATCTTTGAAATACAAATATGTGTGACTAAAATTTAATATATATTACAAACTATTTGAACCATTTTTGTGATATAGAAATTTGCTTTAAACCAAAATCGGTATTTTTCAAACTTGAATTTTTGAAATGGAAAACCGTTTTCTCCAAAACTCATATGGATACAAAACATGATATTGAAACAACTTTGAAGCATATTGTATATGAATAGAATCTAATATATATATAGATATCTATCTATATTTTTGACATGAAATCCAAATCGGTTAAACTGAAAACCAAAATCAATAAACTTTAAACTTGTGTGTGTATGTGAACTTGAGCATATCAATACTATCTAGTCTTTACACAAGAACTAAACATACTAAACATAAACTGAGGTCTTCTTGTAGAACTCCTTCTCCAAGTCGACTCGATCCAAATGCGATCCAACGAGCTTGACTCCAACCAAGTGCTAGATGCGACTTGACGCGCGAGCTCTTGAATCTACATGTGAAAGCTCTAAAACACCTTTGTTGAAGCTAAATACCTACTAATATCTTGGTCAAATATCTGAAACTAAATATCACAAGATTGTTAGTAAACTATAACTACATGAGTTAATCATCATCAAAACTAGAGTGATGGGTCTCTGGGCCAACAATCTCCCCTTTTTTGATGATGACAAAACTCATGGAATTATATATGCATGAATTAAAGTTAAGGTTCATAGAAGCTCCCCCTTAACTTATGCATAGCAATTAACATATAAAGATATTCAATGAATGCCTAAACAAAACATATATCCACTGATACTAATTAAAAAATAAACATGCATGACATAAAAATGCACATATAAATCTACAAATTGCTCGCCTCTTTTTGTCAAATCATCAACAAAGGGGCATAAATAAACTCTCAAAAAAAATTCTCCTCCTTTTTGTCAAATCAAACAACAAAGAGATATATGCGATATACATTAATGAAGAGGAGAGATATAAAGTTAACTCCCCTGCATACATGCATTTATATGAAAGAGATGACTAAACCCCAACCACATAAAGCATAATATACAATGTATAAAAGAAGATGTGAAGCTCCCCCTATATACGCGTAAGACATAGAGAAGAGAGGTCAAGCTCCTCAATATGAAATACACTCAACATGAATCTATATATAAAGAAGACGTTAAGCTTCCCTTGCATATAAGCAATACATATCAAAGCATTATGATACCAATTGAAAAATATACCAATCAAATCATTATAATATCAATTTATGATACCAATTGAAAATATACAAAGATTTTAAGATACCAAACGATACTAATTGAAAATATGTTGTAAATTTTTTATACCAATAGAAAATGAAATATTGTATGTTTTTATAAATTTTGATACCAATTGAAAGTAAAAAGAAAATTTATTGATACCAATTGTAAGTAAGAACCAAATTTTTGGATAAATATAAATCATTTTGTAGTAATGATACCAAATTTAGAATAATACCAATTTAAGATTATTGATACCAGTATTGAAAATGTTAGCATATACCAAAATAAAATATTTTTCGTAAAGAATGGGAGTAGGATACCAATTAAAATAAAGCTGATTGAAAAATAAAAAATGAATTTTCTCCCTCTTTATGAAATACAAATAAAAACGATGCATAAGCTTGTATAAAATACCAATTGAAGAATAATTGACATTAAGGACTAAATCAAGCTTAGCATAAAACATAATTTGTACTTTAAGATGTAAAGACCTTGTAAGCACAATTAAATCATATATATATATATATATATATATATATATATATATATATGTATGTATGAAAATGTAAATACCAATTGAAATTGATACTATTTGAAATTTGAAGCATACATATATAGAAAACACAAATATGAGTATACAACATAAAAATATCAACTGTGATACCAATTGAAAATATAAAGAGAATCAAATGTATAACTCATAACTTACCACCCTATTAAAGTACATGTTAAAAATATTTTCAATTTGAGCATATAAGGCATGGTCACCCGTCCATCCACCCTTGGAAGGAATAGATTTTTAAAAATAAGATTAGAAAATAATTTTAACATGTTTGAAAACACTTTCAAAATGAAGAATACGCAACTAGTTTTATGATAATCTTGAAAACTAGTACGAAATCCTTCAAGTAAGGAATAAAATAAGAATATATCCATGAAAACATGAAAATCACTCAACAATTGACACTCAAAGTCTATAAAGCACATATAAGACTCATGAAAATAAAGTCATGAGAAAACATCAAGTAATGTGAGTGTACAAAGTCATGTAATCAACAAAGACATGGAATAAGGCATTTAAGCTCAATTATGAAATTCCTTACCAAAAAGTGAAAATCATCAAAATTAAATATACTTCAAGGTATATATATGTTTAGTTAAAACTAAAAGTATACATACATATCCCAAAAATAAATGAGTCCATAATAGAGTTTGCATGAAAAACAAGTGACTCAAGGGTATACATGTATATCTAAAGTTTTAACAAAATTGACATATACATGAAGCTAAACACATTTTTATGAAAAACATGTACAAAATGGGGAATACAAGCCAAAATGCACGAATCATCAAAACTAGATTATATTAGTACATCTAATGGGCACAAATGAGCAATTTAAGCACAAACATGTAAAAATCAAATGTGACTCATTAGTTGTACAAGTATCTACACAAGTTTTAATGAAAACTACATCTTAAATATGTAATAAGAACATGAAGCATAAAACGAAACATAAATCAATATGATTATTATGTAAATGCACATGTTTAGAGCTATGATATACACAATAGCTAAACTAAAGTGAGAATATAAAAATAATAATTCACATATACATGGGTGTATCTCAAAAGACTACATATGAATATCAATAGTCTAATTTACATGACATTTAACATAATAATCATGAAAAATCAAAACATGCTAAAAATCAGCAATATGAAGCATGTAAACTAAATGGGAGTTAGAGATAGTTACCAAAACCATTAGGGCAAATCTCTATATCTCCAAACCATGGTCCTCCCACCAAATTTCCTTGAAGGTGATGCATCCAAAGTAATGTCCATCAAGCTTAAGCATCCACCATCAAGGCACCAACACCCTCACGTCAAGTGAGAGCCCACACCTACATCAAATAAAATAGGGGTAGATTTTGGTATCCATACTCTACTGGGTCCACGGGGATTAGCACCTTTCTTAACCCAAACAAATTTATTTGCAAAATTTGAATCATTTAGTCTATCATAACAAAATTTTTAGAGGTGACCCTTACGTCCACAATGTATACAAGTGTACACATCAGCATACCTAGTATCATGTGTGTGAACATGAGAAGCATGTGTATGCCCTGTATGATGTGCATGGACATGTGGTGCATATTTCTTGCGAAACATAGATTCCAACCGTGAGTGGTTCATGGCTCATTGGCTCAAAGTGGAGCCCAAATAATCTACATTCTTCTTTAAAGCATATATATCATTTTTAATAATTGAAGAAGAGGTGGAGCATGCAATAGGTATACTATATGATGAAGCATGGCAAACATGTGAATCTAAATCATTTTTCAAAGAAATATTTTTCTTAGAAGCCAATATTCAGTTCTTTTGAAATAGAAGCAATTTTATTTTCAAAGATTGGTTTTCTTTTAAAATAATTTCAAATTTTGAAGTCAAAATCTCATTTTTCTTCAAAACAATATTACAATCATTTTTGTTTTTCAAAATTTTGTTTTCATTAATAGCAAGTTAAAGTTTGGATTTCATTGAGTCTCTTTCAATTGATATCTCATCCTTCTCTTCCAAAATAATATCAAGTTTAGAACACAAATCCTTATTTTCTTTATTTAATTTAATACTTTTTTTTTCAAAACTTGGTATTTTTCAAGAAAGTTTTCATAAGCAATGGATAGTTCCTCATTTAATGCATCAACATCAACATAATCATCACCTGAAGAACTAGCACTATCACCTAGTTGAGTTTCTAAATGTATCTCAAGGAAGTCATTTCCTTGGACCATGTAGTAAGCTTGTTCAGATTCTCCTCCGCTAGACTCCTCCTCCACATATTTCGTCGTTTGTAGCGCGGGAGACGTCAAAGTGTTCCACACTACAAAAGCGGAATCACAATGAGAAATCAGCATAAGATAATCTTTGCTTAGTGTGTTTCTAAGTGCCATTAGGGCTTGTGCATTGGCCTCTATATGCTTGCTATTACCAAGATAAGATTTCTTGGCAGTGGCAAGGTAAACATGCATTCATAGAATGTTTAGTACATACTCACCTTAAGCTTCCATACGTCGATGTTAGAAACATCAAACATAGGAGGGGTCATGAAATCCATGAGTGTATAAACTATATGTGTGTAAATGCAAATATATATTAGCTAACCAAGATCTTACTCCCAGGTGGTTAAACCTAATATCAGGAGCGTAGACTCTGATACCAAATGAAAGTACACCTAGAGGGGGTGAATAGATGTATGGCTAATCTAATGACAAATGATACAGAATTAAAACTAAACTGCAACACACTTAGTGTAATCAAAGAGTGTAGCCGAATTCCCGGTGAAGGGCTCTGGACTAACTCCTTTAAATTCCTCTAAATAAGAGTTGAGGTGCTATGTAAAGCTCTCTTGGCTCAACACAAGTGAGACACACAAATAATACCAAGCATATATGTATGAATGAACAATATAAAATAATGCAAGGTATAAAAGAGAGGGAGTAAGAGATAGTGGTCAATCGCAAACAATAAGATATGCTTCGAGGTTCGAGCCACTGCTATACATCCCCGCCTTCACACAGAAGGATTTCCACTAAATCGTCCACACAGGACTTCCCACACAGGGAACCTCCACTGAGGATTTAGGTAATACAACTTTGGAGTTTACAACTTCTCTCTAAAAAAATAACAACCTCTACACAAGAGGCAAGGCACAACGCCACACAAGATAAATCTCTCAATAGAGGGATAGGCACAAAGCCAAAACTCCAACAATCACCTCTACACTTAGAGGGATAACAACCAACTCAAACACTCCTCTACAATCACCTCTACACAAGAGGGATATCACAAACACAAAGTAAAGAGGATTACAACACTTGGTGGTCTCAACAAACAACAAACTAATTTTCTCACCAAATAAGATCCTAATAGATAGGATAGATAAAAACTCAAGTGTGAGAAAAATAAGGTGTATGGAAATCAAAACATAAAGAAAAATACTTGAGAAAAATGCTAGATAAAGATAGAAATCAAACCCAATATCCCAAATACTCTATTTTTCTTTAAATTTTTCAACCCTTGAAAACGAATAAAGATAAAATTTTTAAGCCCAAAAACTCTTGAAAACTTGTTGCCAAAACACTTAAGAAGATTGGAATTTTTGCTTTTGAAGTTCTTGGTGAAATCAGCTAAGGAGAGGGCTATTTATAACCCTCTAAAAATTTTCCCGTTTGCAGGCAGGAAAGGGCAGAAATGCCCTTCCGGTCGACCGCCCAGTCAACCGGCCAAAGGTCATTTTTATGACCGTTGTGCCACCGGTCCACCGGGGCCAGTTCTAGAGAGCAGAGCTCTCTGGCAGTCGACCGGGTCGGTCAACCGGCCCTCCAGCCTATAAGGTCTGTGCACGTTCGTGCACATCGGTCGACCGGACTAGTCGACCGACTTCTGCCTCGGTCGACCGTCCGGTCGACCGACAAAAGGCCAGGTTACTATTTTTAAGGGATTATAAACTTGTCTTTTTATCTTCAATTAAATCCTATAAAATCACATAAATTCCACAAAAATAAGTTCTTATAAGATCTTTGAAATACAAATATGTATGACTAAAATTCAACATATTTGAACCATTTTTGTGATATAGAAATTTGCCTTTAAACCAAAATCGGTATTTCCAAACTTAGATTTTTAAAATGGAAAACCGTTTTCTCCAAAACTCATATGGATACAAAAACATGATATTGAAATAACTTTGAAGCTAATTAGTTTACAATTCTACATTATTATATCGCATTTTTTTATTGATTTATAAATAAAATGTCTGTCTAAATCGTGTTTTGGTCTCTCTTGTAGATAATCAAGACAATGAGGGAAAAGGGTAATAAGAGCTTAATTAACCTATTTTCAGGTAATTAAATCGGGATTTCTTGGAGGCCAAGTAAGGGAGCTTCTAGAAGATGCATTGAACCTAGACCCTTGCGCACGTCAGACGAATATCCAGGCGAAAATACCCGAAACTAAGTATACCATGAAGGTCCTAGAAGCGACAGGGAACTCTCGCCAAAAACCAGGGACCTAGGTCCCTGATTTGGCCGCAGAAATGCGGCTATAGCCACGTTTTCATGGCCATAGGGTGGGGATCGACGTGTGGCCCCGTCTCGTCTTCTAGAAACCCTGTATGCTTATATATAGCCCTGCAGAGTCCCAGAACGTAAGCAGATTTGGATTTAGGGTAGGTTTTCTCTCTTTTGTTATAGGTTAGGATTTTCTTTCTCTTTTATTTTGTATTTTCATTTTGTTTTTAGATTTTGTAGTAGGGCTGAGAGATTCAGAGAGAGATACAGAGATATTGATGTAATAGATGGTGACAATCTATGTAAAGGTGTCTCCTTTCTTCTCCAATGTAATCTTCTCCATCTTCTAAATGATTCTTAGCTAATCTTTTCTTCTCATGGCAATCTAACTACTAACCACTAACCATCTAACAACTTGCTTGATAATCCACATGAATCTAATAGCCTCTATAAGGCCTTGCTCTTGCAAGAGCCATTGATGGCTCATGATGATGGATTCTAACATTCTAATATTTGTAACACCTAACCCACTAACTTGCTAACTTGCAATGTCTTCTTTATTTCATGCTCACCTCTAACCGGTTTTGATGATTTAATAGTAGCTTGCAACTTGTTGTGTGGTATGGATGTGTTGTTTGATTATAGAAGAACAATCTTATGGGCTATGCTCTGTATCGTCTCTTGAAGCCAAGGATTAGTGATGGCCAAGGATCCATGTGAGGCAACTATCACTAAGAGGTTAGTATGGTTAATGGAGCAATCGGTAGTTAGTAGCCATGAGTTTTCTTTCATCTTATTTTAAAAATCAATTTCAAAACTCTTTTATCATTTTCCCATCGTTGTTTTCACCATATTCTTTATTCACCTTTATTTTCATTTTCTTTACTACAAGTATCATCTTCTTTTCTATTTTGTTTTCCAAACCACTTCTCTTTTATTTTCACATCGCTTTCATCGTCTCCTTACCTATCACTTTTCGATTTCTTTTCTTTTCTTTTACGTTTTCTCATTCTTTAAACAAAGAAGACTTGTTAACATAACACGTGAATAAAAACTGTTAATGCTTCTATCGCCTCCCGTCCCTGTGGATTCGACCCGTTGAGCCAATGCTATAACGAAAGTATCGAGAGAACATTAGCACATATACATTTTCATTGATTTAATAAAATTACACATTTTAGAGTGCTAGTTCTGCTCCGATCAAATTTTTGGCGCCGTTGCCGGGGACGGGAATGGTTTTGATTTCACGTTTTGGTTAACATTTTCTTCTCTGTTTTGATGTGCAGGGTAATAATTGCAAAAACTGAACATTGCAAAAAGTTAAGCTTATTTGCATCTCTCTGCTCAAGAAAGCAGGGAGCTATTGCTTAAATATTTGTCACGGAATCGCATTAAAAGTCGCGGAAACGTGACACGGTTTAGAGATCTTGGACTTATATTTTGCAGGCTGCTTCTAAATTGCATATATCTGTGATTTCTGCTATCTATTTTTTGTTGTGATTGCCTATACACTGCAATAAATTAAAGAACTAAAATATAGTATTTGGACGCTTTTAAAGCGGTTTAGACATTTGCATTTAGGCACGTGTCAATTCAATTCCAATATATTGTATTTTGTTCTGTTATTGTGATTTGGATTGAGGTATACATATGGCATTGCATATAGCATAGGACAAACACGTGGGTGATTTATCGCTTTGTGTTATACTTTTGTCTATATTGCACACTTGCACGAATTGAAATTAAGGGCAAAACTAATACAAGATTATTGAAGCCTACAAGATTGAAAGATTTTGAGATGGATAACAAAGTAATATATATACATTTGGAGCTCTATCTCAAGCATTTATACAGAGTTCTGATTGCTCAACCTCAGTTGAAGACTTTGGGTATTTTTGTGTATTTTTAGAATTATTGTTAAAAACCTTGAGCATACACACAAATACCTATATAGTCGACTTGACCTCTAAGTATAGTCGACTAAACAATATCCTAGTCGACTTGACAATTTTCCCAGTCGACTAAGTCCTTCTACAAAAATATCCCAACTCTCTGTTTATTGTCTGTCATCAAAATTAGTCGACTTCCCCTAGAGTATAGTCGACTAACCCCTTATATAGTTGACTACCCTTGTTCTACTAGTCGACTAAAAACAGTTTCCAGAAACTTGTTTTCCGTATTAGTCTAAGTATAGTCGACTTGACCCCTTTATTAGTCGACTAACATTGGAAAATTTTGTTCTTATAGTCGACTAACCTTCATACCTAGTCGACTAATAGCAGTTTCTAACTGTTGTGCAGTTGGTGATTTCTAGTGTTTTATCCAACGTTTTAAATTTCAAATTTGAATTGATAACTTCCCTAACTGACATAGATTTCAACTATAAATAGGGATGTTGTCCTAGGATCAATTCACCAATTCAAAACTCAAGTTTTCAGCCTAAAAACTCTGTTCAAAATTCTGTTTTTCTGAAAACTTGGTTTCACTTTCTTTTTCTTCACCAATTTCTACTCTATTGTGAAGATTTCTGAAAGTCCACCTATAAGAGATCTTGTCCACAATCACATACAGATTCAAGGCTTATAGGATCAATTGTAATCATTCAAAGAGGAACATTGTACAAGGGCGTCTTCTTGGTGTAGAAGAAAAGTTATACAAGGTGTTTGTCTTCTTTGTGTAAGAGAAGTTGTACACATTTGGCAAAGGGTGTTTTGTCAAGTGGTATACAAGGTATTGGTTTTGAGTGTATTCAAATCAGGAAAGGAAAACTTCAAGCGGATTGCTTGGGACTGGACGTAGGTCACAAGGACCGAACCAGGATAAATCTCTTGTCTTTGCGTTTGCATTTTTCTGAGTTTTATCTTGTGAATTTTTATTTCCTGCAAGTAGTTTTATTTAAAATTTTATAAACACTATTCACCTCCCCTCTAGTGTTTGTGTTGCTTGAATATAGATCCTACAAAGATAAGGTGGGGATTTAATCACCCTTCCTTAGCCCAAAAACCACCTCCCCACTCACACAATCCAAGCCCTAATAAAAATTGATAGACGTTGGCCCCTAGGGACATCTCAGACTCAATAAGAGATTGGCCAAGGGTGAAACTTGTTTTGAATCTTACTCTTGTGAAATCGGTGTCTAAGGTTGGAGATTAAGAAGTTACGCCTCGAAGATACCGTGGTTTGGCATAATTAAGGCTCGTTGCCTACGCACAGATAACTCCCACTGTATTTTGCCCCTACCTGGCCAATTAGCTTGTGGTCGGATTCATACAACAACCTCCCCCAGGTAACCAACCAGTTAGGAGTCATCTAGGTCTAGGTCAACCTACTATAAGCTTGGTTTTAATTTTATTTCTTTTTGTTTATTGTTTGCTTTTTCTTTTTTGTTTGTGATTGTTTGTGAAATGGAATTCAACAATAACAATTCTTTCAATCCTTATATGAATCCATATTCAACACCAATTCTATTTGTTTCAGATAATTCCAACCCGGCCTTTTACAATATGAATCAAACAAATACACCTGGTTGGGCTTATCCGAATCAATACAACCCATACCCCCAGTCTTATAACTATAATTTCTAAAATAATTTCAATTTTTCACAGAGTCAATGGGGATTCACCTCCCCGGAGTTAAATTTTTAACCTCCTTGTCCACCATACCCACCTTATCCACAATTTTCACAATATTCATTTCCCGATTTCGCTTCCTATACTCCTTTTCTAGAACCACCAATTGAAGAAAAATTTGAGTTAGAAAAAAGTATAGAAGCCAACCTACAAGAGGCCAAGCGACAATTTTAGAAAATGATGGCCTCTCCAATTTCACAATATTTTTAAGAGTCTTACTCTGTTCCACCTCCTAATAATGAATAACCATCTGCTGTGGAACAAGTAAGGAAATTTTGCGTGAGTCCAAGCTTTAAAATCAAAATATGCTGGACTCACAAACTTTCCAAAACCAAGATCCCTACACTTCTTTTCTAGAACAACCACTTGAAGATACATCACATCTAGAAAAGAGTATAGAAATCTTGCAGGAGTCCGCGCTACAATTTTAAAAATCTTCTACCCAGTTTATCAATAAGTTGGAAACACAATTGAGTTAAGTGGTTAGCATTTATAAGAACGAGGAAACTCTACCTTATCAACTTTTGACCAATTCAGCTATCCCTAACTCTATTGATCTGACCCAGGACTCTTGTCATTTTGGACACTAAGATTCAATTTCAGCACACCCATCTGAACTTGTCCAAACTTCAAATGTTGAAAATCCCATTGACATTTAGACAAGTTATCCTTTTCCTGAAATTGAACTTGAGCATGAATATGATCCTAAACTTTAACTTGGTAATTCAATTTCACTTTCTGATTCAATATTGATCGAGGTATTTTTACCTGATTTTAGGCCTTTTCCCGAGTCAGTATTGGATCTAGTGTCAGTCCATTGTGAAATTAAATCACCAATTTTTTATTATCATCATATTGAACTTGACCAATTTCATACTTTTGAAAGTCCCATTGATAGATTTGCAAGTTCTCATTTTTTTGAATTTAACTCAATGTGGAATGTGACCTGGATTCTCAGATTTGTGATCCAGTTCAAATTCCTAAATCAATATTGACTCCTATTCTGTTACCCAACTTGAGTAACATTTTAGAGTCAGTTTAGATTCCTACACCTGTCATTCTTGAATTGAAATCACTAACCTTTGGAAGTTACATTCCATCATGGGGAAATGAATGTGAACTTGAATTTCAACTTCTTAATTTGGACCCACTTCCTGAACCAATTTTGACTCCTGAACCTTTACTTGACCTTTAGTCAAATTCCTGAGTCAGTATTAGTTCCTATACTTCCTGAGTCCAAATCAATCATTTCATCTTTTTATACTCCATTTTGGGTCAAAGGTGTTGATAGAATTGACTCTGAATTATTTTAAAATTTTGAAAATTAGATGGGGTAAAATTCATAATAAAAATCATAAATATATACATCATAATAATGGGTTGTATTATAGAGGCCTCTGGTGGGTTCCTCCAGATTCCACGCAAATTGGATTGGGCCGCATTTCGTGGACCAATCAGACCACCACCGGAACTACGCCCTTGAGGTAATTTTTTCCTTCCCTCTCTATTTGTTTCATGCATATATACATCATGATGCTTGAGAACAATGCATGAGATAAGTGTGGGGGAGGGTTTACTAGTGTAGTGTTTTTAGATTTTCTTTCTTTTACACTTCTTTTAGGATATTCTTAGAATTGTCCTTTATATAGAACTTTTTCCTTTCTTTTAAAAAAAATTTTTTGAAATAAGAGACAAAGTTTTTATCTATTTTTATGAAAATTAAGATGATTTTAGTAATTAAGGAAGTCTTAATTATGACATCTTAAACCTAGTTGAAATAATGGATCTTGTTTAAGATTATAGGCTAAGTAAGATAGATTGGGGAGATAATTTTATCTTGAATTTTTTGCCTTAGATAATTTGCATTTTTACACAAAAAAAAATTTTGGGATGAAAACAAAGACCTAAAATGCCATAAAGCAAAAATAAATAAAAAAATATATATATATTATAATGAAGAAAAAGATCACTTATTAAGCTGGATAATTATGCCTCAAGAAGCATGATTATTCACGCCTGACGGTGGTCAAAAGAAACAAATAATCCCCCTTAGTTTTGTGGCCTTATTTACTTGAGTTCTTAAACTCGAGTGATGTTTTCTCAACTGGTGCCCTAAAATTGTCTGGTCTGGGAGTCATCGGTTAAAGACTCACTACCCGGGTAAGCTAGAAAGCCTAAGAAAACTAAAGGAAGAAAAAAAAAGAAAAAAAGGAAATATATATATATATATATATATATATATATATATATATATATATATAAATGGCTTGATGGTTGGAGTTGAAATTCCAGAAATCTTTAATGTCACAAAGTGCATATTATTTAGGTTTTATGAAGGATAAAATATTCAATTCAATTTTGAATTCTTACCTTAATTGAAGATAAGATCTTACATATAGACTAAGTTTAAGGGAGAATAATTTTTGGTCGACTTATGATCTTAGATCGCTTATATTTTTGCAAAAATATTTCGTAAACTTTATCTCTCTTTCAAAATACATTTTTAAAATACTAACATTTGTCTTCTTTCTTTATAGATTTTGTGGGTGCAATCCGCAAAAAACCCTCAGGAGACAAACCTCCTCCTCTAGGGGTAACCTAGAGGATTAACGGCTTGTTGCACGCGCTCAGTGCAATCCCGTCACCTGAAAAAGTGGTGTAATAACATTTGTAGTATAGTTTTTCTTTTCCTTATTTTGCTCGGGACGAGCAAAAGATAAGTGTGGGGGTGTGATTAGTCTACAATTCTGCATTATTATATCGCATTTTCTTACTGATTTATGAATAAAATGTCAGTCTAAACCGTGTTTTGGTCTCTCTTGCAGATAATCAAGACAAGGAGGGTAAAAGGGTAATAAGAGCTTAATTAAACTCATTTTCGGGTAATTAAATCTAGATTTCTTGGAGGCCAAGTAAGGGAGCTTCTAGAAGATGCATTGAACCTAGACCCTTGCGCACGTAAGACGAATATTAGGGCGAAAATACCTGAAACCAAGTATACCAAGAAGGTCCTAGAAGCGACGGGGAACTCTCGCCAAAAACCAGGGACCTAGGTCCCTAGTTTGGCCGCGAAAACGCGACTATGGCCGCGTTTCCGCGGCCATATGGTGGGGCCACGCGTTGATCTTCGACGCGTTGCCCCGTCTCGTCTTCTGGAAACCCTGTATGCCTATATATAGCCCTACAGAGTCCCAGAACGCAAGCAGATTTGGATTTAGGGTAGGTTTTCTCTCTTTTGTTGTAGGTAAGGATTTTCTTTCTCTTTTAATTTGTATTTTCATTTTGTTTTTAGATCTTGTAGAAGAGTTGAGAGATTCAGAGAGAGATAGAGAGATATTGATGTAATAGATGGTGACAATTTATGTAAAGGTGTCTCCTTTCTTCTCCAATGTAATCTTCTCCATCTTCTACATGATTCTTAGGTAATCTTTTCTTCTCATGGCAATCGAACTACTAACCACTAACCATCTAACCACTTACTTGATAATCAACATGAATCTAATAGCCTCTACAAGGCCTTGCTCTTGCAAGAGCCATTGATGGCTCCTGATGATGGATTCTAACATTCTAACATTTCTAACACCTAACCCACTAACTTGCTAACTTGTAATGTCTTCTTTATTTCATGCTCACCTCTAACCGGTTTTGATGATTTAATAGTAGCTTGCAACTTGTTGTGCGGTATGGATGTGTTGTTTGAATGTAGAAGAATAATCTTATGGGGCATGCTTTGTATCGTCTCTTAAAGCCAAGGATTAGTGATGGCCAAGGATCCATGTATGGCAACTATCGCTAAGAAGTTAGCATGGTTAGTGGAGCAATTGGTAGTTAGTAGCCATGAGTTTTCTTTTATCTTATTTTAAAAATTAATTTCAAAACTTTTTTATCATTTTTCTATTGTTGTTTTCACCAACTCCTTAGTTCACCTTTGTTTCATCTTCTTTTCTATTTTGTTTTCCAACCAACCCACTTCTCTTTTGTTTTCACATTGTCGTTCCATCGCCTTCTCTACCTATCACTTCTGAATTTCTTTTCTTTTATTTTCTTTTTCATTCTTTAAACAAAGAAGAAATTGTTAACAACCGACGTGAACAAGAACTGTTAATGCTTCTATCGCCTCCCGTCCCTGTGGATTCGACCCGTTGAGACAATGCTATAACGGAAGTATCGAGGGAACATTAGCACATATACATTTTCATTGATTTCATAAAATACACATTTTAGAGTGCTAGTTCCGCTCTGATCAAAAGCATATTGTATATGGATAGAATCCAATATACATATAAAGATGTCTATGTTTTTGACATGAAATCCAAAATCAGTTAAACTGAAAACCAAAACCAATAAACTTTAAACTTGTGTATGTATATGAACTTGAGCATATCAATACTATCTAATCTTTACACAAGATTTAAACATACAAAATACAAACCGAGGTCTTCTTGTAGAACTCCTTCTCCAAGTCGACTCGATCCAAACGCAATCCAACGAGCTTGACTCCAACCGAGTGCTAGATGCGATCTTGACGCGCGAGCTCTTGAATCTACATGTGAAAGCTCTAAAACACCTTTGTTGGAGCTAAACACCTACTAATATCATGGTCAAATATCTGAAACTAAATATCATAAGATTATTATTAAACTATAACCACATTAGTTAATCATTATCAAAACTAGAGTGATGGGACTCTGGGCCAACAGTTCCCACATGGTGCCGTAGAGATAAGCGATACCAAAAGCGGGAATGAATATAAAACTAGTGGATAAATCTCAAATCATTTTTGGAATCGATTCTAGAGGATGAAACAACAATGGGTTTGTTTGACCCAGTGTATCAATAAAAAAAGAAAAATACTAAAAAAATAATTTTGTAGTAAAAAGACCCTTTATCTATAAATAATAAACACAACCATATTTTAGAAATGTTATTTCTAATTCTAACTTCTAAAAAAAAGGATGTTACAAATTCCCTCTCCTATCTCAACCCTCCTCATCATCTCTCCCGTTCCCCATCTCATTTTTTACCCTAGATCTAAAAAGAGGAAAGAAGAGCATCGCCAACAAAATTTTTCCTCAACCCATATCACAAACATTTGCCATGCCTCCCCCTTCATAGCCACATTTCTGCGGTAACTCTAGCTTATCTGGTGCGCTGCTTCCTTCTACAGATGCGGGATACCCTGGAGATCTCAGATCTGCCACCAATTTTCAGAGATTCTACCAAGACTGCGTGAGGCAGTCGCTATTGGTTCATCCCCTTAAGATTTTTGGGAGACCGTTTGCGTCTTCCTTCCTCTCTCCCGTTGCCTTTTCATTTCATAATCTAGATGGCTGTTCAGGGCGAAACTAGCACTTGAAAATGTGTGTTTTATGAAATCAGTATAAAAGTAAGCGTGCTAATGTTCCCTCGAAACTTCCGTTATAGCATTGGCTCAACGGGTCGAAGCTACAGGAACGGGAGGCGATAGAAGTATTAACAGTTTTTATTCGCATCGATTGTTAACAATTCTTCTTTGTTAAAAAAAAGAAAAGAAGCCCAGAAGTCATAGGTAAGAAGGCGATGAAAACGACGATGTGAAAAATAAAAGAGAAGTTGTTTGAAAAGTGATTTGCAAAATAAAATGAAAAAGAAGATAATTTTGTGGTGAAGAAGATGAAAACAAAGATGAACAAAAAAGGTGGGGAAAACAATGATAAGAAAATTGATAAAATGGTTTTGAGAATGATTTTTAGAACAAAGTAAAAAAGAATGAGGAAAACTATGAAAGAAAACTCATGGCTACTAACTACTAATTGCTCCACTAACCATGCTAACCTCTTAGTGATAGTTGCCTCACATGGATCCTTAACCATCACTAATCCTTGGCATCAAGAGGTGACACAAAGCATGGCTCATAAGATTGTTCATCAACATTCAAACCACACATCCATACCACACAACAAGTTGTAAGCTACTATTAGATCACCAAAATCGGTTAGAGATGAGCATGAAATAAAGTTTCATTGTAAGTTAGCAAGTTAGTGGTTAGATGTTAGAATATTAGAATGTTAGAATCTATCATTATGAGCCATCAATGGCTCTTGTAAGAGCAAGGCCTTGTAGAGGCTATTGATTCATGTGGATTATCAAGTAAGAGATTAGATAGTTAGTGGTTAGCAGTTAGATTGTCATGAAAAGAAAGATTAGCTAAGCATCATATAGAAGATGTAGAAGATTATAATGGAGAAGAAAGAAGATATCTTTACATAGATTGTCACCATTTATTACATCAATATCTTTTTATCTCTCTTTGAATCATCTCAGCCTCACTACAAGATCTAAAAGGAAAAAAATATAAAAGAAAAGAAAAGAAAAGAAGAACATCTAACTACACTAAAAGAAAGAAAACCTAGCCTCCTCGCTGATCTACCACGTTTCTGGCAAAACCCTGCAGTATTTATAGGCAAAGACGAATCTGGAAGACGAGACGAGGCCACGCGTCGAAGATCGATGCGTGGGCCCACTATAAGGCCGCGGAAATGTAGTTTTTGCAACATTTTTGCGGAAATACCAGGGACTTAGGTCCCTGGTTTTGGTGCGCTAATTCGTCTCGCTCCGGGGACATGCCAGATGTTCTTGGATTAGGGAATTTGCGTCCATATTTTCGTCAGACACACGCCAACGGATAGATTCAATGTATCTTCTAGAAACTCTCTACCTTTACCTCCAAGAAATCCGAATTTAATTACCCAAAAATGGATATAATTAAGCTCTTATTACTCCTTTGCTTCAAGACTTTTGATTATCTATAAAATAGACCAAAATACGGGTGAGAAACATCATTTTATTAATAAATTGGGAAGAAAATGCGATGCAATAATGCAAAATTGTAGACTAATCACAGCCCCACTTATCTTTTTGCTCGTCCCGAACATAACAATAAAAAGAAAAATTATACTACAGATGTTATTACACTACTTTCGCAGGGACGCGATTGCACTGAGCGTGTGCAACAAGTCATTAAACCTCTAGGTTTTTCCTAGAGGAGTGTTGTCTCCTGAGAGTTTTCAGTGGATTGCACCAACAAAATTCATAAAGAAAGAAAATAAATGTTAGTGTTTTGAAAACGCATCTTGAAAGAGAGACAAGTTTTCAAAATATTTTTGTAAAAATATAAGCGATCTAAGATCATAAGCCCACCAAATTATTCTTTCTTAAACTTGGTTTATATGCAAGATCTTATCTTCAATTAAGGTAAGAATTCAAAATTAGATTGAATATTTTATCCTTCATAAAACCTAGATAATATGCACTTTATGACAGTGAAGATTCTTGGGATTTCAACTCTAACCATCAAGCCATTTATTTATGTATATTTTTTCTTTTTTTTTCTTCTTCTCTTAGTTTTCTTAGGCTTTCTAATTTACTCAGGTAGTGTGCCTTTAACCGAAGACTCCCAACCAGATCGTCTTAAGGCATCAGATGAGAAAACATCCCTCAAGTTTAAGGACTCGAGTAAATAAGGCCACAAAATTAAGGAGGATTATTTATTTCTCATGACCACCATTAGGCGTGGATAATCATGCTTCTTGAGGCATAGTTATCCAGCTTTAATAAGTGATTTTTTATTCATGTATACCAAATATATATTTTTATTTATTTTTACTTTATGGCATTTTAGGTCTTTGTTTCCATCCCAAAAATGTGTAAGTGTGAAGTGCATACTATCTAAGATAAAAAAATTCAAGATAAATTCATCTTACTTAGCCTATAATCTTAAACAAGATTCATTATTTTGATTAGGTTTAAGATGTTATAATTTAAGGCTTTCTTAGTTTCTAAGATCATCTTAATTTTCTTAAAAATAGATTTAAACTTTGTCTTTTGTTTCAAAAAGTTTTTAAAGAAAGGGAAAATCTTATTCAAACTTGTTTCAAAAAGTTTTTAAAGGAAGAGAAAAATCCTATACCAAAGGAAAGATTTCTAAAAGTATCCTAAAGAAGTGAAAAAAAAAGAAAATCTAAAACCTCTAAGTTAGTAAACCCTCCCCCACACTTATCTCTTGCATTATCCTCAATGCATCGTGAATGTATGTATACATGAAACAAATAGAGAGGGAATAAAAAATAACCTCAAGGTGGTGGTTCCGATGGTGGTCTGATTGGTCCACGAAATGCGGCCCAATCCAATTTGCATGGAGTTCGGAGGAACCTACCAAAGACTTCTATAATACAACCCACTATAATGATGTGCACATGAATGATTTTTATTAAGAATTTTGTCCTATCTAATTTTCAAAATTTTAAAATAATTTTGGAGTCAATTTTATCAACACTCTTGTCCCAAAATGGAGTATGAAAAGATAGAATGATTAATTTGGACTCAGGATGTACAGGAACTACTACAGACTTAGGAATTTGAGTTAAGTCAAGTAAAGGTTCAGGAGTCAAAATTGGTTTAGGAATCGGGTCTAATTCAAGAAGTTGAAATTCAAGTTCACATTCATTTTCTCACAACAGAATGTGACTTTCCAAGAATGATGATTCAAGTTCAAGAATGATAGGTATGGGAATCAAAACTGACTCTAAAATGTTGCTCAAGTTGGGTAACAAAATAGGGGTCAATATTGATTAGGAATTTGAACTGAATCAAAAATTTGAGGATCGAAATCACATTCTTGTCTGAGTTCAATTTCTTTGAAACAAAAATTTTCCAATTTTTCAATAGAACATTCAAAAGTATGAAATTGGTTAAGTTCAATTTGTTGATCATAAAGATTGTTGATTCAATTTTATGATGGATTGACACAGGATCCAATGCTGACTCGAGAAAAGGATTAAAGTAAACTAAAGATACCAGAGTCAACATGGAATCAAGAAGTGAAATTGAATTACCAAGTTGAGATTCATGATAGCATTCATTCTCAAGTTCAATTTCAGGAGAGGGATAACTTGCCAGAATGTCAATGTGGTTTCCAAATTTTGGAGTTTGGTCAAGTTCACATAAGTACGCTAAAATTGAATCTTGATTTCCAAAACAACATGATTCCTGGTATAGATCGATAGAGTTAGAGATATCTTGATTGATCAAAGGTTAATAAGAGTGAGTTTTCTCCTTCCTATGAATGTTAACCAATTGACTCAGTTGTGTTTCTAACCTATCGATGGACTGGACAAAAGATTTTTGAAATTGTTGTGAGGTTTCATGCAAGATTTCTATACTCTTTTCTAGCTCAGATTTTTCTTCGAATGGTTGTTCTAGAAAAAGAGTGTAGGAATCTTGATTTTGGAAAAATTGTGAAGATTGTAAGTCCAACAAGTTTTGAGATTGTCGCTAGGACTCACGCAAGAGTTTCTTAATCAATTCTAAGATGGATGTTTGATTATTTTGAGAAGGTGGGACTGAGTAAGACTCTTGAAAATATTGTGAATTGGGGAGGCCAACATTTTCTGAAATTATCGATCGGCCTCTTGCATGTTGGCTTCTATACTCTTTTCTAACTCAAATCTTTCTTTTATGGGTAGGTCTAGAAAAGGAGTATAGGAAGCCAAATTGGGGAATGAATATTGTGAAAATTATAGACAAGGTGGATAGGGAGGTTGAAAATTTGACTCGGGGGAGGTGAATCTCCATTGACTCTGTGAAGTGTTGAAATTATTTTGGAAAATATGGTCATAAGATTGGAGGTATGGGTTGTATTGATTTGGATAAGTCCAACCTGGTGCATTTGGTTGGTTCATATTGTAAGAAGCTGGGTTGGAATTATCTGAATCAAATGGGGTCGATGTGAAGTATGAATTCATATTAGGATTGAAGGAATTGTTGTTGTTGAATTCCATTTCACAAACAATCACAAACAAAAAAAGCAACAAACAAACAAAAAGAAAGAAAAGTCAAAATCAAGCCTATACTAGGGTTGACATAGACCTAGACGACTCCTAACTGGTCAATTACCCAGGGGAAGTTTTTGTATGAATCTGACCACAAGCTAATCGGCCAGGTAGAGGCAAAATACGGTGGGAGGTATCTGTGCATAAACAACGGGCCTTTATTACGCCAAACCACGGTATCTTCGGGGTGTAACCTCTTAATCCTCAACCTTACACACCGATTTCACAAGAGTAGGATTCAAAACAAGTTCCACCCTCAATCAATCTCTTAATGAGTCCAAGATGTCCCTAGGGGCCAACGTCTATCAATTTTTATTATGGCTTAGGTTGTGTGAGTGGGGAGGTGGTTTTTGGGCTAAGGAAGGGTGATGAAATCCCCACCTTATCTTGTATTGAGTTTTGTCCTCAATTTCAATTCGTCCAAATATGCAATATAGAAAAGAATATAACACAAAGTAAGTAAATCACCCACGTGTTTCTCCTATGCTATATGCAATGCCATATGTACACCTCAATTCAGATCACAAAACAGAACAAAATAAAATATATTGGAATTGAATTGACACGTGCCCAAATGAAAATGTATAAATTGTTTTAAAGGCTTCCAAATACCGTATTTTAGTTCTTTAATTATTATAGTGTATAAGCAATCAAGACAGAAAATTAGCATTACGATATATCAATATATGCAACTTTCAAGAACCCTGCAAAAGATGAAGTCCAAATGCCACACAAATGCCGTGTTTTCACGGCTTTTCTTGGGTTTTTGTCGCATAATTATGTAAGCAGGGTCCCTGCTTTCTGGAGCAGGGACATGCAAGCAAAAGGAGAGTTCTGTAATGTTCAGTTTCTGCAAAAATTAACCTGCATACCAAAACAGAGAAGAAAATGTTAACAAAAATGTGAAATCAAAACCATTCTCGTCCCCGACAACGGCGCCAAAATTTTGATCGAGGCAAAACCAGCACTTGAAAACGTGTATTTAATGAAATCATGTAAAAGTAAGCGTGCTAATGTTCCCTCGATACTTCTGTTATAGCATTGGCTCAACAGGTCGAATCCACAGGGACGGGAGGCGATAGAAGCATTAACAATTTTTATTCACATCGATTGTTAACAATTCTTCTTTGGTAAAGAAAAAAAGAAACCCAAAAGTGATAGGTAAGAAGGCGATGAAAATGGCGATGTGAAAAATAAAATAGAAGTGGTTTAAAATGTGATTTGCAAAACAAAATGGAAAAGAAGATAAACTTTGTGGTGAAGAAGATGAAAACAAAGGTGAACAAAGAAGGTGGTGAAAATAATGATAAGAAAATTGATAAAAAGTTTTTGAGAATGATTTTTAAAACAAAGTAAAAAGAATGAGGAAAACTATGAAAGAAAACTCATGACTACTAACTACTAATTGCTCCACTAACCATGCTAACCTCTTAGTGATAGTTGCCTCACATGCATCCTTGGCTATCACTAATACTTGGCTTCAAGAGGCGGCACAAAACATGGCTCATAAGATTGTTCATCAACATTCAAACCACACATCCATACCACACAACAAGTTGCAAGCTACTATTAGATCATCAAAACCAATTAGAGGTGAGCGTGAATAAAGTTAGCATTGCAAGTTAGCAAGTTAGTGGTTAGATGTTAGAATCCATCATCATGAGCCATCAATGGCTCTTGCAAGAGCTAGGCCTTGTAGAGGCTATTAGATTCATTATCAAGTAAGAGGTTAGATAGCCATGAGAAAAAAAATTAGCTAAGCATCATGTAGAAGATGTAGAAGCTTACAATGGAGAAGAAAGGAGACACCTTTACATAAATTGTCACCATCTATTACATCAGTATCTCTCTATCTCTCTCTGAATCATCTCAGCCCTACTACAAGATCTAAAAGGAAATAAAAATACAAAAAAAAAGAAAAGAAAAGAAGAACACCTACACTATACTACACTAAAAGAGAGAAAACCTAGCCTCCTTCCTGATCTGCCACGTTTCTGGCCAAACCCCGCAGTATTTATAGGCAAAAGAAGAATCTGGAAGGCAAGACGAGGCCACGCGTCGAAGATTGACTCGTGGGCCCACTATAAGGCCGTGGAAACGTGACTTTTGCCCTGTTTTCATGGCAATACCAGGGACTTAGGTCTCTAGTTTTGGTGCACGGATTCGTCTCGCTTTGGAGATTTGCCAGATGTTCTTGGACTCGGAAATTTGCGTCCAAATTTTCATCAGATACCCGCCAACATCTAGATTCAATGTATCATCTAGAAACTCTCTAGCTTAGCCTCCAAAAAATTCGGATTTAATTACCTGAGAATGGATATAATTAAGCTTTTATTACTCCTTTTCCCCCAGTCTCTTGATTATCTACAAAATAGACCAAAACACGAGTGAGAAACATCATATTATTAATAAATCAGTAGAGAAATACGATATAATAATACAGAATTATAGACTAATTAATGGCACTCGCAATATTTCCAGAGAAGAATTTCTCTCAGTGATGTGAATGGTTATGGACATGTTTTCATAGATCGTATTAGGGAGAAATACTGGTACAATTTGGTCTATGATAACACAAATGTAGCCATGTTTTATTGCCCGGATCTTGTTAGAAAATTTTACACGGCATTGACATGGACACGATTGATTTAGATCAAAACCAGTTTTTGGTACATTTGGAAAATGGGAATTTTCTCATCGTGGTTGAGAGAATTCAAGAAGTTACACAAATTGCCTTTGCTCCACAATAGATCGCACCATTAGCCCTAGTTAATTACATGCTGCTTATAGGTGTACGATGCACAGAACTAGACTGTGGCCTTCGTGCAAGTATGACATTCCAAAACATTCACAGCGTTGAACGATAGATCTAACGTAATATTCTAGGAATTAACCATACGACATCTTCAACAGACTTGTGTTGCAAATTATTCATAGTTTGATGACCTAACAGAACAACGTCTGTCTGTCACTGTGTTACTGCAACAACTGATTGCAAATTCCTAACGAACTCGGGGTGCAAAGTATTGCTTACCTGCCTTGGTAACTCGCCTGTGTAGGGTATTTCTGCCAGACGAGGAATTCTCAACGTATAATAGAGTTTTTGTAGCCCCTGAGAGGATTACCAGTGCCTACAATAGTTGCCTCCACTCGGTATAGACACTCTGTCATACCTGAGGATGTTCCTGCAAAGTCCTCTTCAGAAGAAAAAATAGAGGAGGATGATCCTGAGTTTTAGCAACAACTGCCACCGACTAAGTAACGCGCTTTCATGTCTTCCATCTGGAAAGGTGTGAAGAAAATATTTAGGGGCCAGATACGATTGAGGAGACAAGTGGAGGAACAAAATGCTAGACTTGAGCATATTAAGGAGAATCTGAGGCATTCACACTCAACTGGTCCGAGAACTTCGGCCAGATCGAGTCACTGGATGAGGTGACACATTTCTTATACCTTTTTTATGCATTTGTATTTCACGTCATACATTGAGGATAATGCATGAGATAGGTATGGTGGAGGGGATTGACTAACATAGGTTTTTCTCTTTAGATTTTCTTCATTTTAGGTTGTTTTTAGATTTATTTTCTTTTTGTTTTAGGTTCTTGTTATGATTTTTTCTAGGTTAAAATTTAAAATTCTAGGATTATTTTCTTTCTTTCTACTCTCTTCTAAAAAAATACTTTTTAAAGTTAGAAGAGAATTTTTATCGAATTTTTTAAAAATACCAAGTTTATTATAGGAATTAAGGGAGCCTGAATTAGAAGTTCTTTACCTTAATAAAAATAAAAGGATATAGTTTGATTTAGGATTTAGGATAAAATAGAAAAATAATTTATTTTTAATCTTTGCCTTAGTAAAATATGTATTTTTCACATATACATACTTGGGATTTTAGACAAAGACTCTTAGTGCTCTAAAAAAAAATAATTAAGCTAGGTAATTATGCCTTAAAAAGCATAATTATTCACGCCTAAAAGTCATCATAAATAAATAAAAACCTTAACTATGTGGCTTCTTTTACTTGAGTCTTTTATACCCGAGGGGTGTTTTCTCACCTAGTGCCCTAAGATCATCTGGTTTGGGAGTCATCGGTGGAAGACTCGTTACCCGGATAAATTAGAAAGCCGAACGGGGGAAAATCGCACACAAAAAGTGTATATTTTGAAATTGATATTTAGTGTGTGCTTTAGCTTCCTCGATACTTCCATTATAGCATAGAGGCTAAAACGACTCGAATCCACAAGGACGGGAGGCGATAGAAGCTTTACCGGTTGATTCATGTGTTTGTTAAAAAGTTCTTCAAAGTTTTAAAGAATGAAAAGAAAAGAAACAAAGAATGAAAATGAGAAGTATAGTGAAACACAAAGAAGTGGGAAACATAGAAAAGAATGTATTTGTGATTTTTGCTGTATTTTAAAATAAAGTGAAAAAGAAAGAAGACTCACGGCTACTAACTACTAATGACTCCACCAACACGCTAACCTCTTAATGATAGTTGCCTCACATGTATCATTGACCATCACTAGTCCTTGGTTCAAGAGCGATTCAAAGCATGACCCATATGTAACTCATCATAACACAAATCAACAAAACAAGAGCAAGCTACACTTAAATCATCAATACTAAAAGTAAGCATGGAGTAAAGTAATGTTAGCTTGTTAGAGAGTTAGAAAGTTAGAGTGTGAGATCCATCATCATGAGCCATCAATGGCTCTTGCAAGAGCAAGGCCAAATCGAGGCTATTAGATTCATGTGGATTATCAACTAAGAAGTTAGACTAGTTGGTGGTTAGTAGTTAGTTGCGATAAGAGAAAAGTTAGTTACACATGTAAAAGGAGTTAGAGAGAAGAAAACATAGAGAGGTAAAGAGAGCACCTTTCATAAATTGTCACCTTCTATTACAAACACTCTTGCATTCCAAGCATGTACCACTCTCTCTCCCTATTAGAAGATCTATAAAATGAAAAATACAAGGGAGGAGGAAGAAGAAAAACTACACTACACTACCCTAAATTACAAAATGGAAATGAGAACTATCCTAAAACTCTGCATATCTCCAACTCTGGAACCCAGGGGGTATTTATAGCCATTAGGGAATTGGGGGTCAGGGGGACAACCTCTGGCCCAAAACGCGGCTGTGGCTGTGGCCATACAGTGGCCGCGTGCGCGGCGCTTCGAGCCGCGCGCTGTCTTGTTTGTCTCTGTCAGTTCCTATGCCCGGTTTCTGGTTTGCAGCCCCTGGTTTTGACAAAATCAGCCTCTTAGGTCAAGGGCTACCTTTTAGGCCTTTAATCACCAATTAAATAGTGATTTAGGGTCTTCTTCTTCATTGCACACCATGGACTTAGAATCAAGCAAGCAAAGCTTTATTAGTAGAATTTTATACAAAATAAATATGTGGATGTGATAAAAATTATGCAAAATTAGAGACTAATCACACCCACACACTTATCTTTTGCTCGTCCCGAGCAAAACAAAAAACTAAGGAAATTATTACACCACTTTCGCTGGTGACGTGATTGCACTGAGCATGTGCAACAAGCCATTAAACCTCTAAGTTTCTCCTAGAGGAGGAGTTTTGTCTCCTGAGGGTTTTCAGCGAATTACACCACAAAATCCATAAAGAAAGAAATCAAATGTTAGTATTTTGAAAATGCATTTTTGAAATAGAGAAAAGTGTTGAAGTATTTTTGCGAAAAATATGAGTGATCCAAGGTCAGAAGTTAACCAGAAATTGTTCTTTCTTAAAATAAGTCAAAATGCTAAAAATCTTGTTATAAATTAAATGTAAGAATTTAAAATTGAATTGACTTTTTGACCATTTATAAAATTCTTAAAAAAATATGCACTTTGTGAACAGTGAAGATTTTTGGGATATTGACTCTAACTTTCATGCTATTTATTTATATTATTATATATATTATTTTTTCTTCCCTTAGTTTTCTTAGGCTTTCTTATTTACCCGGGTAGTGAGCCTTTAGCCGGTGACTCCCAAACCAGATGGTCTTAGGGCACCAGATGAGAAAACATCCCTCGGACTTAAGGACTCGAGAAAAAAGGCCACAAAACTAAAGGAGATTATTTTATTTTTATCCACCATTTTAGGTATGAATAATCATGCATCCAGAGGCATAATTACCCAACTTCAATAAGTAGTTTTTATTATCATAATATATTTTTTTTATATTTTTTATGGTATTTTCAGTCTTTGTTTCAATCCCAAAAATTGTGTAAGTGTGAAGTGTATAAATCTAAGGCAAAAAATTCAAGATCAAATTATCTTTTCAATCTTACTTTCTTATCCTAAAATTTAAACAAGATCTATTATTTTGACTCGGTTTAAAATTTCATAATTTTTGGTCTTCCTCATTCCTAAGATAATCTTAATTCTTAAAAATAAATCAAAACTATTTATCTTATCTCAAAAAGTTTTGTAAAAATAAAAGAAAAAGTTTTTATATAAAAGATTTTTTTTAAAAATAAAAAGAAGTGTAAAAGAAAGAAAATGTAAAACTAACTATGTTAGTAAACCCTCCCACCACACTTATCTCATGCATTGTACTCAATACATCGTGAATGTGTATATACATGAAACAAATGGAGAGGGAAGGAAGATTACCTCAAGGGGGTGGCTCCGGTGGTGTCTGATTGGGCCAAGCGTTGCTACCCAATCAAAATAGTGTGGATCTTGCAGGAACCCACCAATGACCTCTCTAATATGACCCAATAAAAGAGTGATTGATTGAATGATTGTATTTAAAATTTATCCCCATCTAATTTCTAATTTTCAAAAATAATTACTGAGTCATTTTCTTCAACATTCTTGTCTAACAATGAAGTGTGATTTGAGAGATGATTGATTTGGACTCAAATAGAACAGGAACAAAAATCGATACCGACTTAAGAAGTTGACTCAGATCAAGTCGAGAGTCAACAATGAGAGTCGAAATTGGTTCAAAAATAGGGTCACACTTTCCCCATTAATGAACTGTGACATAAGATATTGGTGACTCTATTTCACAGTGTACTGGTGATTGTAAAAATAAAAGAGTTAAGAAGTTACCGTGTAGCTTGTGGCTAAGGGGTCGTGTCCACGAGGAGAAATGCAATGAAAGCTTTTCGGTATTTTGTTTAATAACAAAGAATTGTGCTCGTTTTTTAATTGAAAAGATAATGGAAAGAAGGAGATGATTAAAAGAGAAATTGCAACTTTAGAGAACGCTTTGGAGAAGGTGATTTAAAAGCTCAAAAATTGTTTGGTTGATTTTAATAAAGAAGAAAATCTGGGCAACTATCTCACTACTCAACCGTTTATTCTTCTATTGAAATCCTTAGTGCCTCATCTTGATCATAGGCAAAACTTAAGGTTGACTTTAGAAAGTTTGAAGTAAAGCATATAAGATGGTTGGAAAAGTTCACTCTTTTCTTTAAGAAACCGTTTTGAATTGAATGTTAAATCATAAAGAAGTTCAAGTATGAGATAAAAATAAGTTCAAGAGATGTTCTTAAAAGAAGTAGGAGTTTAAAAATTCAAACCCATCCTCATGTGCCTTCAAGAACACTTTCAATAAGTAAGGCTTTAAGTTAGGCATGCAAATGATTCATTGGGTCTTTTTCATTAAAATCAGAAGAGAAGAAGAATTAGAGAGAGGTACAATAGTGAGCCCAGAAAACCGATTTAGCTACTCATGGAAGACAAAGCAAAATGCAAGTAAATAACGCAAGACATACCGTAAATGAGTGGAAGAAAAAGTAGCTCGATTCTTGTATTGATGTCACTTCAATCTTCAAGTTACAAGCACTCAATTCCTCTCTCTCACAAGTATTTGTACTGAACTACAATTTGCAAAATAAAATACCACTTTTATACTATCTAACAAAGAGCCTAAACCTTAAAGTATAAAGCAAATTCTAATCCTAGTCTTCGCTGCTTTTTGCTCTGTTGAAACTGGTATTTATAGGGAAAAACCAGAGGGGGGAGATCCTGAGAAGATTGGGGGAGCAAACGCTCCCCCAACTAAGACAACGAAGCCGCGAAAACGCGACTAGGGTCGCGTTTTCGCGGCCCTGGTGTAGCCAGTTGGCCACACCCAATTGGGGAAACGCGGCCCTGGTGTGGCCAGTTGGCCACACCCAATTGGGTGGCTCTCCTGGTTTGGTGATTCTCCTGTATCTTCTTCTGTTTTCTCATTTCTGCTTCAGGATATGACAAAACAACCTTTGATTGTTGGCTTCAACCATTTGATTTGGGGGGATTCTTTTCAACCGGTTTTCAACCTCTCTGATATGCCAAGATTTTACCCTGATTCCTTGAATTCGAATTTATTCTGAATTAAATCAGAATTTGGTAGGTTTTTGGGCTTGTTTCTCTTTCCTTTCTTTTAGCAATTGGGCCTACATTAAACAAAGAAGAAGAAGACTTATTAATAAGAATTATTAGCTAAAAAGTATGGTAAGGTGACAATGTATATGCAAAACATGTGACTGATCACACCCCCACACTTATCTTTTGCTCGCCCACGAGCAAAACATCAGACTAATTCTAATCAATTATTCGACCACTTTCGCAGGTCACTCGATTGCACTAAGCATGTGCAACAAGCCGTTAAACCTCTAGGTTACCCCTATAGGACGAGTTTTGTCTCGTGAGGGTTTTCAGTGGATTGCACCCACAAAATCCATAAAAAATATTAGTATTTTCGAAATAGTATTTTCGAAAAGCATTTTTAAAGGAGAAAATATTTGAAGTATATTTGTAAGGCTCTAAGTAATCTATAAGTTATAGGAATATCAAATTTTTCATTCTGAAACTCAGTCTTTATTCAAAAACATGTCATCAATCAAAGTGAGGAGTTAAATTGTACTTCTTATCTAGTCTATTAATTTACCCTGAGTTGTATGCACCATCGTGACTGTGAAGTTGACTAAGGGTTCTTTAACATTAACTCCTATGCCTTATTTATATTTATTTTTGGTGTAATTTATTCCTCAATTCCATTAGGCTTTCTAATCTGCCCATGTAACGAGCTTTTAGTCGGTGACACCCAAACCGGACAGTTTTAAGGCACCAGGTGAGAAAACACCCCTAAGGACTTAAACACTCGGGCAGACCAGGCCACGAAACTAAGGTTTTTATTTATAAAATGTACACCTTTTAGGTGTGAATACTTATGCTTCATGAGGCACAAATACCCAGCTTAATTAGAGGATTTATATATATATATATATATATATATATATATATATATATATATATATATATATATATATATATATATATATATATATATATATATATATATATATTCAAACTTATCTTATTATCTTTTGCATAAATACCAAGGCTTGCTTAGACCAAAGCACCTAGATAATCAATAATTAGATTAGTTTACTTTTTTTTCTTTTTCGTACATATATTTTTTTTATAAGGCATAAGAGTCTTTGTTTTTAAACCCTAAGTGTGTAAGTGTATTAATGTGCATATTTCATCAAGGTAAATATCAAGACTACATTACTTTCACAAATTTTCTTCCTAACTCTAAAATTCAAACAAGTCATCTGACTTTGATCAAGTATAAGAAATCTTAATTATGATTTTCCTATTCCTTAAAATTGACTTAATTTCTTACAAAAATATATCAAAATATTGTTCTTACCTTTTAAAAAGTTTTTTTTTATATGTATATAAAAAATTCAATTTTTTTGTTTTTTTTAAAGTTATATTAGTCCTGTTATTAGTCCTGTTAGAACCCTTCCCCACACTATCTCATGCATTGTCCCCAATGTATGAAAGAAATGTATACATGCGTGAAATGAAATGTAAAAGAGGTGCATATATTATACAGAAATATGTACAACATCAAATTTCTCCCACACCTAGATCTTTTTCGGTCTTATCCCTCTAGCTCTTTTCCCGCCAATCCAATGGGTCCTCTTTATAGGGCATGGGGAGGCCAATTTTTCTGTCATTTTAACTCTCTTCCTCCCCAGTCTCAACTTCTTTAGGTTTTAATTCCTCATATTTCTACATTCATTATTTAAAAATTGATCACCACCACACTTCTCAGTTGGAACTTCCCCACTATGAATGCCTAGGAATTCTAACTCAGTTCCATATATCTCCTCAAAGCTTAGGTCAACACTTTCCCCTAGAGATGTGTAATTAACCAAAAGATCCCTAGTTGGTTCATCCAAACACATGAGTTCTTCTTCGAAGAGGTTTTCAAAGAGTGTGTCAATCGGAGGTTCTTAAATTATATTCTCATGCGATACATTATTGGTTGGCTCATCGAAAGTGAAGATATTCAAATCAAATTTCCCCTTTTTAAAGGGTACTCTAACATTAGAATCTCTGACATATGCCTTCTCATCAAGATAATCGTATTCATTCTTAAATAATTCATTAAGAAACAACAACTTATCTTCTATATCTTCACTCTCTTCATCACAATTATTTTCAACAAAGTTTACCTCAAATGTTAGATCTCTTATTTTACGAGGTTGTTTTTCTAGGTTGAAGACATTGACTTCTCTAGTCATGTCCCCAAAAGTTAACCTCATGGACACATTCCTGCAATTGATGATGGCATTGGCAGTAGCAAGGAATGGTCGCTCTAGGATAACAGGAGTTTGAGCCCTATGATTAGAGTTAGATACAGGTTGTGTCTCTAGAACTATGAAATCAACAGGGTAAATAAACTCCCCAACCCGGATAAGGACATCATTAATCTCCCTTTTTGGAATTTTCATTGAACGGTCAGCCAGTTGATAGTGACTCGAGTTGGACTAAGATCGCCCAACCCGAGTTGTTGATAAACTGAGAATGAAAGCAAGTTGATACTTGCTCCCAAGTCAAGAAGTGCACGACTAATCTCGGCTTGTCCTATTGTGCAGGCAATGGTTGGACTACTTGATCCTTGTACTTAACGGGGATCGGACCCAATAGTAGCTCACTAATGTTAGTGGCTAAGAAGACCTTTTTAGGTACATTAGTCTTTCTCTTCTTGGTGCACATGTCCTTAAGAAACTTAGCATAAGATGGGACTTGTTGGATGGCATCAAGAAGTGGCACATTTATTTTCACTTGATTAAAGATCTCAATTATCTTATCCATGTGTGGATTTTGCTTGTTTTTCAGCCTATTAGGAAATGGTGCTATAGGCTAGTGCACATGACTGGTTGACTTATCTTTTTCAGATTCATCAAATTTAGGAGGAGTGAGATTAGATGAGGTGGATGCTGAAGTGTGATTGTGCTGACTAGGATTAGGTGGTGTTGAAAGTGGTTATCAACTTTCTTTCCCGACCTCAATGTATGAACATCATTACATTGATTCAGTGATTGATCCTCAACCAAATGAGCTTGTTGTGAATTCCTAGGATTCATAATTGGTTGACTGGGTAAGGTGCCCTTTTGCCTCTCATGTTGTGGGTTGGCTAACTGGCTCATTTGACTCTCTAGCCTCTGTATTGTTTGCATGAGAGAATCTTGGTTCTTCATGTACCTTTTCATGTTTCTTTCAAAATCAGTCATTCTCCTTTCGAGTTGAGGATTCTGGAAGGAAGATGGTGGAGCTTGGTGGGGAAAATTTTGTTGATAATTTGAAAAATTGTTGGGAGAATTGTGAGGGTGATTGGAAAAGTTGGGTTGATGATTAGAAAAATTATTGGAATGATGGAAGTGGTTTGCATGGCTTGACCGTGGGTGGTCATTATTTTGTTGGCTCCATGAGAAATTTGGGTGATTTCTCCAATCAGGATTGTACGTTGGAGCGTAAGGATCATTGTTCGGCCTTGAAAAGGCCGCATTCATCGGTTCAGAAAAGTGTTGGTGAGCTTGAAATACAGGACACTCCTCAAACACATGATTCATGGCCTGACAGTAAGTACAACCCGGAGTTGAAAATTGGTTTGGGCTGACTTGATTGACTGGACTTGGTTCCTTAGTTTCTAAAACTTCTAGTCTTCTCGCTAGGTTAGCTAACTTAGACTCGTTAGCTATGGATGATTCAATCGAATGGAGACTCCTTTTGAAGAGATAGAGTTTGGATTTCTAGAGCTTTCACTAGTAGGTTCCCATTGGATGGTTTTTTCAGCTAAATTCTCATATAAATCCCATCCTTCATGCTCATCCTTCTGTAAGAATCCCCCTTGGCACATGCTTTCTAAAAGGGTCTGTGTCGAGTAGTCTAAACCGTCATAAAGAATTTGGCATTGTCGCCATTTCTCTATTCCATGATGAGGACATTGAACAAGGAGGTCTTTAAAGCGTTCAAAGTACCTCCAAAACGGTTCACTAGGTTCTTACTTGAACTGCATGATATTTTCCTAACGAGGGCGGTCTTGTGGATTGGATAGAATTTCTTCAAGAAGACCTTGATGAAACCATCCCAAGATGTGATAGAGCCGGCCGCTAAGCTCTAGAGCCATTTCTTGGCTAAGTCCTTAAGAGCAAATGGGACAAATCTCAACCTAATTGCATCATCTGCAAGATGTGGGATTTTCATCGTCAAGCATACTTCCTCAAATTCTCTTATGAAGAAATAAGCATCTTCGGACTCTAAGCCATGGAACTTAGGGAGTGTATTGATGAACTGTAGCTTAAGCTCAAAGTTGTGTTCACCAACTAATGGAAGTTGGATGCAGGATGGAAGTGATGTCCTAATGGGATAGAACCTATCTTGCAAAGATGTCGGTCGATCATAACCGAATCTGGTCTTATTTCAAACTTGGGTGGTGATGTGTTTCTAGTTAACCTAGATGAATTAGGGTCTCTTGACCACACTTGCATACACAAACACAATCACAAACAAGTTCACCAATAGTCAAGAAGAGAAAACAACCAAGCCTAACCTAAGGTAACCTTGACCTAGACAACTCCTAACTGGTTGATTGTCCAGAGGAGGTATAATGTAGACTTTGACCACAAGCTAATCAGTCAGGTCAGGGCAAGATTGGTGGGAGGTTATCCGTCAAAGACGTTCCTTAATTAAGTAACCACCAACCTTCGGGCTTTCGGCCCTTAATCCCTTCCTAGACACTGATTTGGCAGGAGTCAAATTCCAACACCTTCCCCCTTAGGATAATCTCCTAATGAGTTCGAGATGTCCCTAAGGCCAACGTCTATCAGATTTTACTTAGGCTTAGGTTGTGCGTGCTTAGAGATGGTTTGTAGGCTAAGGAAGGGTAATGACTTCCCCACCTTATGTTGACTTGGGTTTTGCCCTTAGAATTGATTTGTTCAAAGTGTGTAAGATATAGAAAAGTAGCATTCAAAAGCAAATATCACACAAGAATATTTCCTAAACTATATGCTATGCATACATACCTTGTCTCCAGCTATCTTCAACAGTAATTGTAAAATAAACGGAATTAGACAAATGCCTAGAATGCAAGTCTAAACGTTTTTTTTAAGCAATTAATAATCACTCAAATTACTGTTGGATTAAAACAGGGATGGTGGATAGCAAATATAGCAAGAATATAACGTACAAAAATTTAATTTTTTACGAGCAATATGTCCTGCAAAAAAGAGTTTTAGTAGTCCAATGAAATTTTCAACTTTTGTAATACAATTTCTTGAAATTCTGTTTCCTACTTTCGAGAGTATGGGCACAGGATTTGCAAGTCTTCTCTTGCAAAGCTTGAATGCTAGATCTGAATCTTCAAGTCCCTGAAACACACACCAAACTTGTTAAAAAACAAATACACCGTTCCCTCCCCAGCAACGGCACCAAAAATTGATTGTAAAAATCAAAGAGTTAAGAAGTTACCGTGTAGCTTGTGGCTAACGGGTTGTGTCCACGAGGAGGAATGCGATGAAAGCTCTTCGGTGTTTCATTTAATAACAAAGAATTGTGCTCATTTTTAATTGAAAAGAGAATGGAAAGAAGGAGATGATTAAAAGAGAAATTGCAACTTTGGAGAAGGCTTTGGAGAAGGTGATGTAAAAAGCTCAAAAATTGTTTAGTTGATTTTAATAAAGAAGAAAATCTGGGCGCACTATCTCACTACTCAACCGTTTATTCTTCTATTGAAATCCTTAGTGCCTCAACTTGATCATAGGCAAAACTTAAGGTTGACTTTAGAAAGTTTGAAGTAAAGCATATAAGATGGTTGGAAAAGTTCACTCTTTTTTTTAAGAAACCGTTTTGAATCGAATGTTAAATCATCAAGAAGTTCAAGTATGAGATAAAAATAAGTTCAAGAGATGTTCTTAAAAGAAGTAGGAGTTTAATAATCTAAACCCATCCTCATGTGCCTTCAAGAACACTTTCAAGAAGAAAGGCTTTAAGTTGGCATGCAAATGATTCATTGGTCTTTTTCATTAAAATCAGAAGAGAAGAAGAATTGGAGAGAGGTACAATAGTGAGCCCAGAAAATCGATTTAGCTACTCATGGAAGACAAAGCAAAATGCAAGTAAATAACGCAAGACATACCGTAAATGAGTGGAAGAAAAAGTAGCTCGATTCTTGTATTGATGTCACTTCAATCTTCAAGTTACAAGCACTCAATTTCTCTCTCTCATAAGTATTTGTACTGAACTACAATTTGCAAAACAAAAATATAACTTTTGTACTATCTAACAAAGAGCCTAAAATCCTAGTCTTCACTCCTTTTTGCTCTGTTAAAACTGGTATTTATAGGAAAAAATCAGAGGGGGGAGATCCTGAGAAGATTGGGGGAGCAAACACTCCCCCAACTGACACAACAAAGCCGCAGAAACGCGATTAGGGCCGCGTTTCCGCGGCCCTGGTGTGGCCAGTTGGCCACACCCAATTGGGTGGCTCTCCTGATTTGGTGATTCTCCTGTATCTTCTTCTGATTTTCTCGTTTCTGCTTAAGGATTTGACGAAACAGTCTTTGATTGTTGGCTTCAACCGTTTGATTTGGGAGGATCAACCGGTTTTCAACCTCTCTGATATGCCAAGATTTTGCCCTGATTCCTTGATTTTGAATTTATTCTGAATTAAATCAGAATTTGGTGGGCTTTTGGGCTTGTTTCTCTTTCCTTTCTTTTAGAAATTGGGCCTACATTAAACAAAGAAGAAGAAGACTTATTAATAGGATTTATTAGCTAAAAAGTATGGTAAGGTGATAATGTATATGCAAAACATGTGACTGATCAACTGGTACATGATTCAATGTTGACTCCAGAATAGAGAAAAACTCTGGTAAAGGTACCGAAGTCATTATTGAATCAAAACGTAAAATGGAATCACCAACATGAGGTTCAAGATCACTGTCAAGCGTAAGTTTAATTTTGGGAAAAGGATAACGTGCCAAAATGTCAAGGTTGGTCTCAAAATTTTGAGCAAGTTCAAATGGATGTAATGAAATTGAATCTTGATTTTCGTCCAAGGAAGAAATGTTAATGGGGAAAATGATCGAGTCAAATTCAGGAAGTATGAGAATCAAAACTGGCTCAAGAACGTCACTTACTTCAGGTAACACTACAGGAGTCGATATTGATTCAAGGAATGGACTCGAATCGCTAACTTGAAGCTCAGGTTCACATTCATCTTCAATTTCAGGAAATGGATAACTTGCCAAAGTATCAGGAATTGGATGTTGGTCAAGTTTAGGTTGGTATGATGAAATTGAAGCTGGATTTCTAAATGGCAAGATTCTTGAGCAATTGATGGACATGGGAAGTCAATCGTATTTTGCATTATGCGCTCGGTCTCTTGTACGAATTCTATAGTTTTTTCCCATAATGATTTTCCTTTGAGTTATTTTGGGAAAGAACTACATGAATTTTGAAAATTTTGTGGACATGATGAGGCCATCAGGTTTTCAAATTGTTTTTAGGCTTCTATCACTTCTTTCAAACTCCTTTCTAATGATGATTTTTCTTCAATTGGTGGTTCAGGAAAAGGAGTATATGAATCAAAATTAGGGAATGAATATTGTGAAAATTGTGAACAAGATGGTTTAAAGCTTGACTCAGGGTAGGTGAATCCCTATGAACTCTGTGAAGAGTTGAAATTATTTTAAAAATTATGGTCATATGGTTGGGGATATGGGTCATATTTATTCGGATAATCCCAACTCGACATAAATGATTGGTTCATGTTGTACATAGCCGGGTCAGAGTTATCTGAGTCAAATGAGGTCAGGGTGAAATATGGATTCATATTATAATTGAAAGAATTATTGTTATTAAAATCCATATCACAATTTACAAAAAAAAGAAAAACAAACAAACAACAAAGAAAAAGAAAACAAGCCTATGCTAGGGTTGACTTAGACCTAGACGACTCCTAACTGGTTAGACTGTCCACGGGGGGTATATTGTCGGACGCTGACCACGAGTTAATGACCAGGTAGGGGCCAGATCAGTGGGAGGTATCCGTGCTGAAGCAACGGCCCTAATTATGCCAAACTACAATTCTGCGAGGTTTCGCCTCTCAATCCCCAACCTTAGATACCGATTTGACAAGAGTCAACTTTTAACAACTTTTCCCTTAGGTCAATCTCCTAAATGAGTCTGAGATGTCCCTAGGGGCCAACGTCTAGCAATTTTTATTAGGTTTGGGTTGTGTGAGTGGGGAGGTGATTTTTGGGCTACGGGAGGGTAATGACTTCCCCACCTTATGTGAAATCACCTAGAGGGGGGTGAATAGGTGACTAGCTAATCTAATGATTAATTAATGCGGAATTAAAACTATTTATGCAAACTATAAATTCTTAAGCTAAACACACAAGGTATAATACAAGAGTGTAGCCAGATTCCCCGTGAAGGGCTCTGGACTAACTCCTCAAGATTCCTCTAGATAAGAGTTGAGGTGCCGCTATGGCTCTCTTGGTTGAATACAAGTGTGAGCAAACAATCCCAAGTATGTATCAATATAGCACAAGGCATATCAAGCATATAAAGATAAAGACAATAGAAGCATGCAAGATATAAAGACAAATAAGAGATAGAGAGAGCAATCGCAAACGCGGGAGAATTGTTTCGAGGTTCGAGCACACTTGCTCTACGTCCCCGCCTTCAACACTATGAAGGATTTTCACCATAATCGATCCCACCGGATCACTCGGTGCCGCAACACCTACAAGTGAGTTCACACTAGAACTCCTTTGGACTCTCTAGTCCCTCTCTTGTTCCCGCAAGAATAACACACCGCAAGCACACTAGCTTGCCGAGGCCGTACCTCTACAACGAGCTCTCACTAGAACTCGAAACATCTCGAACCCGCAAGTCTGCCTCCTCAAAGTACAATGATGAACTCTTGGTGATCTAAATACTTGATCACCTAAAAACAATCTCACAACACCTCTCCTATAGGAATGATATAGCAATGGAAAGCTCAAGTATGTGTGAGAAAAACAAGGATGGATGTGGCGGTGAAAAACTCAAGAAAATCACTTTGAAAACTCGTGATAAACTCTCCTTTTGAATGGAAGTATTTGGCTCTAAAACAAGTGGAGATAAACACTTAATAGAGTAGGAAAAACTAGCTCAAAAACCCACTTAAAACTTGTGTAAAACAGTTCAAGGGAGCCCCAATTTATAGGCTAACAAAAACTAGCCGTTGGGGTCCAAATTAGCAGTCTGCACTACTATCGGTCGACCGCCCGGTCGACCGCCAACGGTCGGATTTTCGACCGTTGAGCCACCGGTCGACCGGCCGGTCGACCAGAGCCTGGATACAGAGAGCAGACACTCTCTGCCGGTGGACCGCCCGGTGGACCGGGGCCATTTCCAGAGATCTGCTCTCTGGCGATCGACTGGGTCGGTCAACCGGCCCTCCAGCCAAACAAGGCGTGCACGTTTTGTGCATATCGATCGATCGCCCATTTGACCGACCTCTGGCTCGGTCGACCGTGCGGTCGACCGGTGATCGGGGCGGAACTAGCACTCAAAAATGTGTGTTTTATGAAATCAATGTAAAAGCTCGTATGTGCTAATGTTCCCTCGATACTTCTGTTATAGCATTGGCTCAACGGGGCGAATCCACAGGGACGGGAGGCGATAGAAGCATTAACAGTCGCTATTCACATTTTATATTAACAGTTCTTCTTTGTTAAAGAATTAGAAGAAGAAAATAAAAAGGAAAAGAAAGAAATCTAGAAAGTGGTAGGCGGAGAAGGCGATGAAAACGGCGAAGAAAACAAAAGAGAAGTGGTTTGGAAAACAAAATAAAGATGAATATGAAACAAAGGTGAACTAAGAGGATGGTGAAAACATCGATAAGAAAATGATAAAAAGGTTTTTAAAAATGATTCTTAAAACAAAGTAAAAAGAATGAGGAATGCTATAAAAGAAATCTCATGGTTTCTAACTACTAATTACTCCACTAACATGCTAACCTCTTAGTGATAGTTGCCTCACATGGATCCTTGGCCATCACTAGTCCTTGGCTTCAAGAGACGATACAAACCATGGCAAATAAGATGGTTCATCACATTCAAACTTGCATCAAGAGCAAACTAATACAAACATTAGATCATCAAACCATTAGAAGTAAGCATGAAATAAGAGAGAGTTAGCTTGGTTAGCAAGTTAACAAGTTAGATGTTAGAACCCATCATCATGAGCCATTAATGGCTCTTGCAAGAGAAAGGCCTTGTAGAGGCTACTAGATTCATGTGGATTATCAAGTAAGTGGTTAGATGGTTAGTGGTTGGTTAGTAGTTAGTCACCATGAGAAGAAAATCTAGCTAAGCATCATGTAGAAGATGAAGAAGATTACAATAGAGAAGAAAGGAGGCACCTTTACATAGATTGTCACCATCTATTACATCAATCCCTCTCTATCTCTCTCTGAATCTTTCAGCCCTACTACAAGATCTAAAAACGAAATGAAAATACAAAATAAAAGAAATGAAGAACACCTACACTAACCTAAAATCAAAAACTCCTCCTAAAATCCAAAAACTGCTTGCGCTTTGGCCAACTACAGGGCTATTTATAGGCATAGGAGGATTCTGGAAGACGAGACGGGGCCACGCGTCAAAAATCGACGCGTGGCCCCACCATATGGCCGCGGATCCGCGGCTATAGCCGCGGATCCGCGGCCAAACCAGGGAGTTTGATCCCTAATTTTGATGCGAAGATGCGTCTGGCTTCTAGAAGTTTCCTGGTATATCCTTTTTCTGGTAATTTCGCCCGAATATTCATCTGACGTGAGCAAATGTCTAGATTCGACGTATCTTCTAGAAAATCCCTTGCTTGGCCTCCAAGTAATGCGGATTTAATTACCCAAAAAATGGGTTTAATTAAGCTCTTATTACTCCTTTGCCCTTGAACTCTTGATTTACCTGCAAGAGAGACCAAAACATGGTTTAGACTGACATTTTATTCATAAATCAGTGGGGAAATGCGATATAATAATGTAGAATTGTAGACTAATTACACCCCCACACTTATCTTTTGCTCGTCCCGAGCAAAACAAGAAAAAGAAAAACTATACTGCAAATGTTATTACACCACTTTCACAGGTGACGCGATTACACTGAGCATGTGCAACAAGCCATTAAACCTCTAGGTTACCATAGAGGAGGAGTGTCGTCTCCTGAGGGTTTTCAGCGGATTGCGCCCACAAAATCCATAAAGAAAGAAAACAAATGTTAGTATTTTGAAAATACATTTTGAAGGAGAGACAAGTTACGAAATATTTTTGCAAAAATATAAGCGATCTAAGGTCATAAGTCCACCAAAAATTATTCTTCCTTAAACTTAGTCTCTATGCAAGATCTTGTCTTCAATTAAGGTAAGAATTCAAAATTGGATTGAATATTTTATCCTTCATAAAACCTAGATAATATGCACTTTGTGATAGTGAAGATTTCTGGGATTTCAACTCTAACCATTAAGCCATTTATTTTTATATTTTTTTCTTTTTTTCTATTTTTTTCTTCCGTTAGTTTTCTTAGGCTTTCTAGTTCACCCATGTAGCGAGCCTTTAACCGATGACTCCCAAACCAGACGGTCGTAGGGAACCAAATGAGAAAACATCTCTCGGGTTTAAGGACTCGAGTAAATAAGGCCACAAAACTAAGGGGGATTTATTTGTTTCTTTTAACCACCGTTAGGCGTGAATAATCATGCTTCTTGAGGCATAATTATCCAGCTTAATAAGTGATGTTTTATTTATATAATATATATTTTTCTTTTTATTTATTTTTACTTTATGGCATTTTAGGTCTTTGTTTCCATCCCAAAAATTGTGTAAGTGTGAAGTGCATACTATCTAAGGCAAAAAATTCAAGATAAAATTATCTCCCCAATCTTTTATACTTAACCTATAATTTAAACAAGATCTATTATTTCGACTAGGTTTAAGATGTCATAATTAAGGCTTTCTTAATTTTTAAGATCATCTTAATTTTCTTAAAAATAGATCAAAACTTTGTCTCTTATTTCAAAAAGTTTTTAAAGAAAGAGAAAAAATCCTATACAAAAGGGAAGATTTCTAAAAGTATCCTAAAAGAAGTGTAAAAGAAAGAAAATCTAAAAACTCTACGTTAGTAAACCCTCCCCCACACTTATCTCATGCATTGTCCTCAATGCATCGTGATGTATGTATGCATGAAACAAATAGAGAGGGAAGGAAAAATTACCTTAAGGTGGTGGTTCCGGTGGTGGTCTGATTGGTCCACGAAAGGCGGCCCAATCCAATGTGCGTGGAATCCGGAGGAACCCACCAGAGACCTCAAGAATACAACCCACTAGAATGATGTATATATGTATGATTTTTATTAAGAATTTAACCCTATCTAATTTTCAAATTTTCAAAATAATTTCAGAGTCAAATTTATCAAGACCTTTGTCCCAGAATGGAATAATTGATTTGGACTCAGGAAATACAGGAACTAATACCGATTCAGAAAAAAGACTTAAATCAAGTAGAGGTTCGGGAGTCGAGATTGGTTCAGGAAGTGGTCCAAATCAAGAAGTTGAATCTCAAGTCAACATTTATTTTCCCATGATGGAATGTGACTTTCTAAGATTAGTGATTCAAGCTCAAGAATGAAAGGTATGGGAATCAAAACTGATTCTAAAATGTTGCTCAAATTGGGTAACATAACAGGAGTCAATATTGATTCAGGAATTTGAACTGGATCACAAATTTGAGGATCAAAGTCACATTCCTCATTGAGTTCAATTCCATAAAAATGAGAACTTGCCAATTTATTAACGGGACTTTCAAAAGTATGAAATTGGTCAAGTTCAATATGATGATCATAAAAGATTGGTGATTCAATTTCACAATGGACTGGCACTGGATCCAATACTGACTCGGGAAAAGACCTGAATTCAGGTAAAAACACCTCAGTCAATATTGAATCAGGCAGTGAAATTGAATTACCAAGTTGAAGTTCAGGATCATATTCATGCTCAAGTTTAATTTTAGGAAAAGGATAACTTGCCAAAATGTCAATGTGATTTGAAGTATGGACAAGTTCAGATGGGTGTACTAAAATTGAATCTTGATTTTCAAAATGACAAGAGTCCTGGGTTGGATCAATAGAGTTTGGGATAGCTGAATTGGTCACAGATTAATAAGATAGAGTTTCCTCATTCCTATAAATGCTAACCAATTGACTCAATTGTGTTTCCAATCTATTGATAGACTCGGCAGAAGATTTTTGAAATTTTAGTGCGGACTCTTGTAAGACTTCTATACTCTTTTCTAGATGATGTATCTTCAATTGGTTGTTCTAGAAAAGGAGTGTAGGAATCCTGGTTTCCAAAACAATAAGAGTCATGGGTCAAATTGATAGAGTTAGAGATATTTGAATTGGTCAAAAGTGAAGAAGAGAGAGATTCTTCATTCTTATAAATGTTGACCAATTTACTCAATTGTGTTTCCACCTATCAATAGACTGAGAAGAAGAGTTTTGAAATTGTAACTCAGACTCCTGCAAGATTTCTATACTCCTTTCTAGACTTGATTTTTCTGCAAGTGGATGTTCTAGAATGGGAGTATAAGAATCTTGGTTTTAGAAATTTTGTGAAGATTGTGAGTCCAACATGTTTGGAGATTGAAGCTCAGACTCACATAAGAGTTCTTACTCGTTTCCAAGGCAGTTGTTTATTCATTATGAGGAGGTGGAACTGAGTAAGACTCTTAAAAATATTGTAGAATTGGAGAGGCCAACATTTTCTGAAGTTGTTGCTCGGTCTCTTGTAGATTGGCTTCTATACTCTTTTCTAGCTCGGATTTTTCTTCAATGGGAGGTCCAGAAAAAGGAGTATATGAAGCGAAATCGGGGAATGAATATTGTGTAAATTGTGGACAAGGTGGACACGGGGGACAAGGAGGTTGAAAATTTAACTCGGGGGAGGTGAATCCCATTGACTCTGTGACGAGTTGAAATTATTTTGGAAATTATAGTCATAAGAATGTGGGTATGGGTTGTATTGATTCGGATAAGGCCAACCCGGTGTATTTGGTTGGTTCATATTGTGAAAAACTGGGTTGGAATTATCCAAATTGAATGGGGTCGGTGTGAAATATGGATTCATATTCGGATTAAAAGAATTGTTATTGTTGAATTCCATTTCACAAACAATCACAAACAAAAAGGGAAAATCAACCAAGAAACAAAAAGAAAAGACAAAATTAAAACCAAGCCTATATTAAGATTGACCTAGGCCTAGACGACTCCTAACTGGTCGATTACCCGAGGGAGGTTGTTGCTTGAATCCGACCACAAGTTAATCGGCCAGGTAGGGGCAAAATACAGTGGGAGGTATCCGTGCGTAAGCAACGGGCCTTAATTACGCCAAACCACGGTATCTTCGAGGCGTAACCTCTTAATCCCCAACTTAGACACCGATTTCACAAGAGTAAATTCAAAATAAGTTCCACCATCGATCAATCTCGTAATGAGTCCGAGATGTCCCTAGGGGCCAACGTCTATCAATTTTTATTAGGGCTTGGGTTGTGTGAGTGGGGAGGTGATTTTTTGGGCTAAGGAAGGGTGATGAAATCCCCACCTTATCTTGTATTGGGTTATGCCCTTAAGTTCAATTCGTGCAAGTGTGCAATATAGAGAAGAATATAACACAAAGCGATAAATCACCCACGTGTTTGTCCTATGCTATATGCAATGCCATATGTACACCTCAATCAAGATCACAACAACAGAACAAAATAAAGTATATTGGAATTGAATTGACACGTGCCTAAATGCAAATGTCTAAACCATTTTAAAAGCGTCCAAATATCATATTTTAGTTCTTTAGTTTATTACGGTGTGTAGGCAATCAAAGGAGGAAAGTAATAGTACAGATCAACTAGCTATTACAATGACACATCCAAGCACAACAAGATATACAATTATTACAACATGGCCGCGTTTTCGCGACAAATGTCACGTTTGCGCGGCTTTTCTTTAGAAGCTGGGTCCCTGCTTTCAAGAGCAGGGAGATGCAAAGCTAGTTTTTGTTCTGCAATGTTAAGATCCTGTAAAGAGTGTCCTGCACACCAAAACAGAGAAGAAAAATGTTAACAAAAACGTGAAATTAAAACCATTCCCGTTCCCCGGCAACGGCGCCAAAAACTTGATCGGGGCGGAACTAGCACTCAAAAACGTATGTTTTATGAAATCAATGTAAAACCTCGTATGTGCTAATGTTCCCTCGATACTTCCATTATAGGATTGGCTCAACGGGTCGAATCCACAGGGACGGGAGGCGATAGAAGCATTAACAGTCTCTATTCACGTTTTATGTTAACAGTTCTTCTTTGTTAAAGAATTAGAAGAAGAAAATAAAAAGGAAAAGAAAAGAAATCTCGAAAGTGGTAGGCGGAGAAGGCGATGAAAACGGCGAAGAAAACAAAAGAGAAGTGGTTTGGAAAACAAAATAAAGATGAAGATGAAACAAAGGTGAACTAAGAGGATGGTGAAAACATCGATAAGAAAATGATAAAAAGGTTTTTAAAAATGATTCTTAAAACAAAGTAAAAAGAATGAGGAATGCTATAAAAGAAATCTCATGGTTTCTAACTACTAATTACTCCACTAACATGCTAACCTCTTAGTGATAGTTGCCTCACATGGATCCTTGGCCATCACTAGTCCTTGGCTTCAAGAGACGATACAAAGCATGGCAAATAAGATGGTTCATCACATTCAAACTTGCATCAAGAGCAAGCTAATACAAACATTAGATCATCAAACCATTAGAAGCAAGCATGAAATAAGAGAGAGTTAGCTTGGTTAGCAAGTTAGCAAGTTAGATGTTAGAACCCATCATCATGGGCCATCAATGGCTCTTGCAAGAGCAAGGCCTTGTAGAGGCTAATAGATTCATGTGGATTATCAAGTAAGTGGTTAGATGGTTAGTGGTTAGTAGTTAGTCACCATGAGAAGAAAATCTAGTTAAGCATCATGTAGAAGATGAAGAAGATTACAATAGAGAAGAAAGGAGGCACCTTTACATAGATTGTCACCATCTATTACATCAATCCCTCTCTATCTCTCTCTGAATCTTTCAGCCCTACTACAAGATCTAAAAACGAAATGAAAATACAAAATAAAAGAAATGAAAATCAAAAACTCCTCCTAAAATCAAAAACTCCTCCTAAAATCCAAAAACTGCTTGCGCTTTGGCCAACTACAGGGCTATTTATAGGCATAGGAGGATTCTGGAAGACGAGACGGGGCCACGCGTCGAAAATCGACGCGTGGCCCCACCATATGGCCGCGGATTCGCGGCTATAGCAGCGGATCCGCAGCCAAACCAGGGAGTTAGATCCCTGGTTTTGGTGCGGGGATGCGTCTGGCTTCTAGGAGTTTCCTCGTATATCCTTTTTCTGGTAATTTCGCCCAAATATTCGTCTGACGTGAGAAAAGGTCTAGGTTCGACGTATCTTCTAGAAAATCCCATGCTTGGCCTCCAAGTAATGCCGATTTAATTACCCAAAAAATGGGTTTAATTAAGCTTTTATTACTCCTTTGCCCTTGAACTCTTGATTTACCTGCAAGAGAGACCAAAACACGGTTTAGACCGACATTTTATTCATAAATCGGTAGGAAAATGCGATATAATAATGCAGAATTGTAGACTAATCAACCGGCAGAAGGCCAAAAACAGTTTTTTTAGTGATTAAAAGTTTGTCATTTTTCCTTCAATAAAATCCCATAAAATTTCTAAAAATGTACAAAAATAAGTTCAGTAATATACTTTAATAAACAAACATGTATGAGTAAAAATCAAAACATGTTACAAATATTTTGAACTATTTTTGTAACTTAGAAATTTTGACTTAAAACAAAATCTGTATTTTTCCAACTTGATTTTTTTAAAACTTCTCCAAATACAAAAACAAGATATTTTAAACACTTTTAAAGATTAGTGTGTATGGCTATGATCTACTACACGTATATGATGAAATATCTATGTTTTTGACAATAAGCACTAAAATGGTTTTGGTAACATACATGTATATTTTGAATTCTAAAAACCAAACCGGTATTTTCCAAAATGAAAACTGTTATATGAAAACACATATAAATTTTGTGTGTGAGTGTAAATGTACTTAAGAAATCCACCAGCTAATCTATCCTGTATATTTTATCAAAAAATAAAATCTTAACAAAACAAACCTAGATACAAGTCTTCTCTTGAAGGTCTTCACTTTGAAGTCTTCTTCTTCTTCTTGACTTGGTCCAAGCTTTGATCCAATGAGCTAGACTCCTCTTGAGTACTTGATGTGGTCTTGATGCACAAGCTCTTGAATCAACACGTGCTAGCTCCAAAACTTGACTTGAAATCCTTTGTTGAAGCTAAACACCTACTAAGATCTTGATCACAAATCTGAAACTAATTAAACACAAGATCATTAGTACTATAACTACATGAGTTAATCATAATCAAAACTAGAGTGATGGGCCTTTGGGCCAACAATCTCTCCCTTTTTGATGATGACAAAACTCATGGAGTTATATATGCATGGATTAAAGTTAAGCTTCATAGAAGCTCCCCTTAACTCATGCATAACAATAAACAAATAGATATTGCAATGAAAGTGCATAAAACTAAACAAATGTATATGCATCAATAAGGTGAGAGGAACATACATAAATCAAAAGTTCTTTTTCCAAAAACCTTCTCCCCCTTTTGTTTAAACTTTCAAAATCATTCTTCCCATTTTGTAAAGTCATAAGATGCATAAACTCAATATATGCAAACACTCAAATATGCATATATAAACTCAAACTCTTTCTCCCCCTTTTTGTCAATCATCAACAAAGGGGTAAAATAAAACAAATCAAGAATAAGGATATATATGTGATATGCATTCATGAAGAGGAAGACGCTAAGTTAGCTTCTCTGTATACATGCATTACATGAAGAAGGGATGACAAGCCCTAACTCACATAACGCATAATATACAATGCATAAGTGGAGATGTTAAGCTCCCCACACACGTGTATCACATAAAGAAGAGATGTCAACCTCCTCTATATAAGATACACTTCAACATGAATCTATATATATAGAAGAGATGTTAAGCTCCCCTTGCATATAGACAATACATATCAAAACATTTTTAATACAAATGTTTTATAACACTTAGACAAATTTTGAGATATCATTTGTACATAAACAAAATTTTAAGATACGAATTGTAAATAAACAATACAAATTTTTGAATTTTTCTTAAATCAACAAATCAATTTGAGGTATCACCATATTTTGATACCATATGAAATAGAAAATTTGTGATACTAATTGAAATTGAAACACTTGTACATTTTTATATCAATGAAAGAAAATATTTTGAAACATATACCAATTGAAATATATGGTAAAATTTTGATACCAAATGGGTAAAACATATTGATACCAAATGAAATTTAAACCCAATTGAAAATAGAAACATATTGATACCAATTGAAGTATAGGGTAAATTTTGATATCAATAAAAGCTACCAATTGAAAATAATGCATAAGCTTATAAAAGTACCAATTGAGATACTAATTGAAAATCAAGATTTAAATTAAGCTTAGCATAAACAAACTTTGTGCTTTAGACATGTAAATATATTGTAAATCAAGCACAAACAAATTATATATATGTATGAAAATGAAAATACCAATAGAAATCGATATTATTTGAAAATTAAAGCATACATATATAGAAACAAATTATGAGTATACAAAAAAATATCAATTGTGATACCAATTGAAACTATGATGTGAATCCAGTATATAACTCATAAAGATCCACCCTTTTCATGCACATGATAAAAGATTTTCTAATAAGGCTTACAAGGCATGGTCATCCATCTATCTGCCCTTTAAAGGGTAGAAGTTTACAAAAATAGATTTGAAAATATTTATAGATTGAAAACACTACCAAATGAAGAATAAATAACTAGTTAAAAGTAATTTTGAAAACTAGTTAAAGATCCTTCAAACATGAAACCAAATCATATATATCTCATGAATCATACCAAATACACAAGAGTTGACACTCAAAATCGATAAGGCTCATAAAAGTGTTCATGAAATAAAGTCATGAATAAATGAAGAAATAATGTGAGTGTACAAACATCATGTGAATAGCATATTCATGAAAATAGTCAATAAGGCTCAAAACAAACATAAATATCTTTTTATCAAATAAATATGAAAATCAAAAAAATTATTTTTCATTTAAACACAAACTTTAAGGTATATGTATGATTTATTCAAAGCTAACAATATGCATACATATCCTAAACATACAAAGAGTCCATAATAGTATTTGCATGAAGGCAAGAGACTCAAGGGTATACATGTATATTTATTAGTTTTGAATAAAATTATATATACATGAAGAAAAACAAAAATAGGCAAAACAAGTATAAATGAGGGAATCATCAAAATTAGGCTATACATGTGCATGTAATGAGTACAAATGAGCAAAGAAGTGCAAACATATATGTATCAAATGTTGCTCACTACTTGTACAAGTATATTGATTAGTCTACAAATTCTGCATTATTATATCGCATTTCTCACAGTTTTAATGAATAAATAATTGTCTAAATCGTGTTTTGGTCTTAATTGCAGGTAAATCCAAAGTCCAAGGGCAAAGATGGAATAAGAGGCTAATTCAGCTCAATTTATGCTAATTAATCCCGCAATTACTTGGAGGCCAAGCAAAGGATTTTCTAGAACATGCATTGTACCTAGACTCCTGAGCTGTCAGACGAATATTTGAGCGAAAGTACCAGAAAAGGGGTATATCTGGAAGCCGCTAGAAGCCAGACGAACGCGTGGAAGAAATCCAGAGAATTAATTCTCTGGAATTGCCGCAAAACGCGGCAAAGACGCGGCAATCCTAGAGAGCCACGCGTCGATTTTCGACGCGTGGCCCCGTCTCGTCTTCTGGATCCTTCTGAGCCCTATAAATAGCCCTACAGAGAGCCAAACCGAGAGCAGTTTTCGTTTTTAGGAAGTAGGTCCAGATTTTAGTATAGGTGAGTGTTCTTCATTTTTTTTATTTTATTTTCTTTGTTTTTAGATCATTGTAGTAGAGCTGTGTGATTCATAGAGAGAGAGATTGAGAGGGATTGATGTAATAGAGAGTGACACTCTATGTAAAGGTGCCTCCTTTCTACTCCATTGTAATCTCCTTCTCCTTCTAACATGATTTCTTGCTAACTTTTTCTTCTCATGGCAATCTAACTACTAACCACTAACCATCTAACCACTTACTTGATAATCCACATGAATCGGGTTGCCTCTACAAGGCCTTGTTCTTGCAAGAGCCATTGATGGCCAAAGATGATGGGTTCTAACATCTAACTTGCTAACTTGCTAACCAAGCTAACTCTCTTATTTCATGCTCTTTTATTTCATGCTAGTAGTATAATGAGTGATGCTTGTAATAGCTTGTTCTTGTTGCAATGTTTTGATTGTTATGAACCATCCATGAGCCATGCTTTGTATTGCTTCTTGAAGTAAGGATTGTGATGGCCGAGGATCAAAATGTGAGGCAACTATCTCGAAGAGGTTAGTATGGTTAGTGGAGTACTTAGTAGTTAGTAGCCATGAGTTTTCTTTTACCTTTGTTTTAGAAATCGTTTTCAAGTTCCTCTTCTTATTTTCTTATCGACGTTTTCATCGCTCTCCTCACCTACCACATGCTTGTTTTCATTTTCTTTTCTTTTTCATTCTTTCAACATAGAAGAATTGTTAATATCTGACGTGACTAGAGACTGTTAATGCTTCTATCGCCTCCCTTCCCTGTGGATACGACCCGTTGAGCCAATGCTATAACGGAAGTATCGAGGGTACATTAGCACATTCGAGCTTTTCATTTGATTTCATAAATACACATTTTGAGTGCTAGTTTCCACCTTGATCAAATTTTTGGCGCCGTTGCCGGGGAAGGGAATGGTTTTGATGTCACGTTTTTGTTAACATTGTCTTCTCTGTTTTGGTGTGCAGGGCAATATTTTCAGGTGCTTAACATTGCAGTACATAAACTAGTTTTGCCTCTCCCTGCTCTAGAAAGCAGGGCCCCAGATTTGGAAGGAAAGCCGCGAAACCGCGACTTTTGCCGGCCACCGCGGCCATTGTGCAATAATTCTGTATATTGTTGTTCTGGGATGTGTATCTTGTAATAGCTAGTGATTTGTGCTGCTATCTTTCTGCTTTGCTTGCCTACACACCACAAATAAATAAAAGAACTAAAATTCGGTAATTGGACGCTTTTAAAACGGTTTAGACATTTGCATTTAGGCACGTGTCAATTCAATTCCAATATACTGTATTTTGTTCTGTTGTTGTGATCTGGATGGAGATGTACATATGGCATTGCATATAGCATAGGACAAACACGTGGGTGATTTATCGCTTTGTGTTATATTCTTGTCTATATTGCACACTTGCACGAATTGAACTTAAGGGCAAAACTCCAAACAAGATAAGGTGGGATTTTCCCTTCATTAGCCCAAAAATCATCTCCCCACTCACACAACCCAAGCCCTAATAAAATTTGAATAGACGTTGGCCCCTAGGGACATTTCATCTAGGTCTAGGTCAACCCTACTTTGGCTTGGTTTTTAATTTTTCTTTTCTTTTTGTTGTTGTTTGATTTTTTCTTTTCGTTTGTGATTGTTTGTGAAATGGATTTCAATAATAACAATTCTTTCAATCCGAACATGAATCCATATTTCACGCCGACTCCATTTGATTCGGATAATTCCAACCCGGCGTTTTACAATATGCACCAGCCACATACACCGGGTTGGCCTTATCCGAATCAATACAACCCATACCCACATTCTAATAACTATAATTTCCAAAATAATTTCAACTCGTCACAGAGTCAATGGGGATTCAAGTCCCCGAGTCAAATTTTCAACCTCTTTGTCCACCATATTCACCTTGTCCACAATATTTATTTTCCGATTTTGCTTCTTATACTTCTTTTTCTGAGCCACCAATTGAAGAAAAATCTGAGTTACTAAAGAGTTTAGAAGCTAATCTACAAAGGGCCGAGCAACAACTTCAAGAAACATTGGCCCCTCCAATTCCACAGTATTTTCAAGAGTCTTACTCAGTTCCACCTCTTCATAATGAACAACCATCTGTCCTGGAAACGAGTAAAGAACTCTTGTGTGAGTCTAAGCTTCAATCTCAACACATTTTTGACTCATATTCCTCATAAAATTTCAAAACCAAGATTCTTATACTCCCATTCTAGAGCAACCACTTGGAGATACATCATGTCTAGATAAGAGTTTGGATATCTTGCAAGAGTCTTTCTTACAATGTCAAAAATCACATGCCGAGTCTATCAATAAGGTGGAAGAACAATTGAGTCAATTGGTTAACATTCTTAGGAATTAGGAAACTCTATCTTATCAACTTTGACCAATTCAACTATGCCAAACTCTATTGATATGACTCAAGTCTCTTGTCATTTTGGAAATCAAGATTCAATTTCAGCACACCCACCTGAACTTGTCCACACTTCAAATCTCAATGACATTTTGGCAAGTTTTCCTGAAATTGAACTTGAGCATGAATATGATCCTGAACTTCCACTCGATAATTCAATTCTACTTCCTGATTCAATTATGACTCCAGTGTCTTCACCTGATTTCACTTCATTTCATGAGTCATTATTGAATCATGTACCCATCCATTGTGAAATTGAATCACCAATCATTCATGATGATCATATTGAACTTGACCAATTTCATACTTTTGAAAGTCCGATTGATAAATTGGCAAGTTCTCATTTTTGTGGAATTGAACTGAATGAGGAATGTGACTTTGATCCCCAAGTTTGTGATCTTGTTCAAATTCCCGAATCACTATTGACACCTGTTTTGTTACCCAATTTGAGTAACATTTTAGAGTCAGTTTTGATTCCCATCCCTCCTGACCTTGAATCACTAATCTTAGATAGTCACATTCCATCATGGGGAAATGAATGTGGACTTGAGCTTCATCTTCTTGATTTGGACCCACTTCTTGAACCGATCTCAACTCCCGAACCTTTACTTGACTTAAGTCATTTTTCTGAGTCGGTATTAGTTCCCATATTTCCCAAGTCCAAATCAATCATTCCATCTTTTCATACTCCATTCTGGGACAAGGATCTTGATAAATTTGACTCTGAAATTATTTTGAAAATTTGGAAATTAGATGGGGTAACATTGTTAATAAAATTCACACATGCATGCATCATTCTAGTGGGTTGTATCATGGAGGTCTATGGTGGGTTCCTCAAAACCCAAAGCAAAGTTGATTGGGCCATGTTTCGTGGACCAATCCGACCGCCACCGGAACCACCACCTTGAGGTAATTTTTTCCTTCCCTCTCTATTTGTTTCATGCATACATATATCATGATGCATTGAGGACAATGCATGAAATAAGTGTGGGGGAGGGTTTACTAACATAGAGTTTTTAGATTTTCTTTCTTTTACACTTCTTTTAGAAATAAAAATAATAATATAATAATAAAAACTTTTTGAAATAAGAGACAAAGTTTTGATCTATTTTTAAGAAAATTAAGATGTATCTTAGAAATTAAGAAAGCCTTAATTATGACATCTTAAACCTAGTTGAAATAATAGATCTTGTTTGAAATTATAGGCTAAGTAAGAAAAATTGGGGAGATATTTTATCTTGAATTTTTTGCCTTAGATAAATATGTACTTTACACTTACACATTTCTGGGATGAAAACAAAGACCAAAAAGGCCATAAAAAAAAAGAAGAAGAAAAAATATATATATATATGTGAATAAAATATCACTTATTAAGCAGGATAATTGTGCCTCAAGAAGCATGATTATTCACGCCTAACGGTGGTAAAGGAAATAAATAATCCCCTTTAGTTTTGTGGCCTTTTTCACTCGAGTCCTTAAACCCGAGGGATGTTTTCTCATCTGGTGCCCTAAGACCGACTGGTTTGGAGTCATCGGTTATAGGCTCGTTACATGGGTGAACTAGAAAGCCTAAACTAAGGAAGAAAAAAGAGAAAAAGAAAATAAATATATATAAATAAATGGCTTGATGGTTAGAGTTGAAATCCCAGAAATCTTCACTGTCACGGTGTGCATACTATCTAGGTTTTATGAAAGATAAAATATTCAATCCAATTTTGAATTCTTACCTTAATTAAAGACAAGATCTTGCATAGAGACTAAGTTTAAGAAAGAATAATTATAGGTGGACTTATGACCTAAGATCACTTATATTTTTGCAAAAAATAGTTCGAAAACATGTCTCTCTTTCAAAATGAATTTTCAAAACACTAACATTTGTCTTCTTTCTTTATGGATTTTGTGGGTGCAATCCGCTAAAAACCCTCAGGAGACAACACTCCTCCTCTAGGGTAACCCAGAGGTTTAACGGCTTGTTGCACATGCTCAGTGCAATCGCGTCACCTGCGAAAGTGGTGTAATAAAATTGGTAGTATAGTTTTTTCTTTCTTTGTTTTTGCTCGGGACGAGCAAAAGAATAAGTGTGGGGGTGTGATTAGTCTACAAATTCTGCATTATTATATCGCATTTCTCACAGTTTTAATGAATAAATAATCGTCTAAATCGTGTTTTGGTCTTAATTGCAGGTAAATCCAAAGTCCAAGGGCAAAGATGGAATAAGAGGCTAATTCAGCTCAATTTATGCTAATTAATCCCGCAATTACTTGGAGGCCAAGCAAAGGATTTTCTAGAACATGCATTGTACCTAGACTCCTGAGCTGTCAGACGAATATTCGGGCGAAAGTACCAGAAAAGGGGTATATCTGGAAGCCGCTAGAAGCCAGACGAACGCGTGGAAGAAATCCAGAGAATTAATTCTCTGGAATTGCTGCAAAACGCGGCAAAGGCGCGGCAATCCTAGAGAGCCACGCGTCGATTTTCGACGCGTGGCCCCGTCTCGTCTTCTGGATCCTTCTGAGCCCTATAAATAGCCCTGCAGAGAGCCAAACCGAGAGCAGTTTTCGTTTTTAGGAAGTAGGTCCAGATTTTAGTATAGGTGAGTGTTCTTCATTTCTTTTATTTTCTTTTCTTGTTTTTAGATCATTGTAGTAGGGCTGTGTGATTCATAGAGAGAGAGATTGAGAGGGATTGATGTAATAGAGAGTGACACTCTATGTAAAGGTGCCTCCTTTCTCCTCCATTGTAATCTCCTTCTCCTTCTAACATGATTTCTTGCTAACTTTTTCTTCTCATGGCAATCTAACTACTAACCACTAACCATCTAACCACTTACTTGATAATCCACATGAATCGGGTTGCCTCTACAAGGCCTTGTTCTTGCAAGAGCCATTGATGGCCAAAGATGATGGGTTCTAACATCTAACTTGCTAAAATGCTAACTTGCTAACCAAGCTAACTCTCTTATTTCATGCTCTTTTATTTCATGCTAGTAGTGTAATGAGTGATGCTTGTAATAGCTTGTTCTTGTTGCAATGTTTTGATTGTTATGAACCATCCATGAGCCATGCTTTGTATTGCTTCTTGAAGATAAAGATTGTGATGGCCGAGGATCAAAATGTGAGGCAACTATCTCGAAGAGGTTAGTATGGTTAGTGGAGTACTTAGTAGTTAGTAGCCATGAGTTTTCTTTTACCTTTGTTTTAGAAATCGTTTTCAAGTTCCTCTTCTTATTTTCTTATCAACGTTTTCATCGCTCTCCTCACCTACCACATGCTTGTTTTCATTTTCTTTTCTTTTTCATTCTTTCAACATAGAAGAATTGTTAACATCTGACGTGACTAGAGACTGTTAATGCTTCTATCGCCTCCCTTCCCTGTGGATACGACCCGTTGAGTCAATGCTATAACGGAAGTATCGAGGGTACATTAGCACATTCGAGCTTTTCATTTGATTTCATAAATACACATTTTGAGTGCTAGTTTCCACCTTGATCATATATACATAAGTTTTGACAAAAATTACATCTAAACAAGTTTTTACCACATGAAGCACAAAACAAAACATGATTATTTTAACTTAAAACTAACACATGCTAAAAATCATCAAATATAAAAGCATGTAAACAAAGGAGTTTAGAGATAGTTACCAAACTATAAGAACTATACTCTAAGTCTCCAAAACTTGGTGGTCGTCCCACCAAACTTCCTTGATCGCGGTGCATCAATTTGTAGTGTCCATCAAGCACATGCATCCACCACCAAGGCACCAAAGCTCTCACGTCATGTGAGAGCCCACACCTACATTAAACACAAGAGGTGGGGATTTTGGTACCCATTTTCTTTTGAGTCCATGGGGGTTAGTCTTGTTCGGAACCCAAACATTTTTATTAGCAAAATTTAAAGAATTTACTCTATCATAACAAAATTTTGTCAAATGGCCTTTGCGGCCGCAATGTGTACATTTGCACACTCTAGGATGCACATGTGAATGAGTATGATCATGATGTGTAAAGTGTGCATATGTGTCTCGTGGGTGATGTGCATGTACATGTGGAGCTTATTTCCTTTGAAACAAGGTTTCAATTTTGAATGATTGAATGCACAATTGCTCAAAGTTAAGCTCAAGCAATCTATTCTATTTTTCAAACATTTTCCCTCATTTTTATCAATGGTTGCATGAAAAGCATGATGAGAATGAGAATCATTATTCTTTTTCTTTTTAGAAACATTATCTTTTCTTTTGAAATAACTTTTCTTTTTAAAGAGTTGTTTTCTTGTAAAACAATTTCTTTTTCCTTTTCCACCAAAATAATTTTATTTTTCAAAGAATTATTTCCTTCACAAAGATCATTTAATTTAGAAGTCAAGGAAATATTGTCCTTTTCAACAAATCATTTTCTTTGAAATACATTCCAATTTATTTTGAAAAGAATCTTTTTCTTTTAATAAGGTATCAAATTTATTTTTCATTTTTTATTATCCTTTTTAAGCAATTCATATTTTTCAAGAAGTTGTTGACAAAATGATTCAAGCTCATTATAAGACATATCAACATCCTCTTCTAACTCGGATTCAAAGTTTATCTTAATGGGGTTATCCCTTTGGACCATGTAGCATACGTTGGAAGCCTCACTTCCAATATCCGAGTCGCTCCCCGCATAGTATTGATCTTGTTCGCCAAGGGAGACAATAGTGTTCCAAACTACAAAAGCCGAATCAAGGTTAGCAACCCCAGATAAATATTCATCATTTAGGGTACTCTTTAAAGCATGAATGGCTTTTGCATTAGCCTCTAGATGTTTGTCATTTAAACAATAAGAATCCCTAATAGTGGCAAAATAAACATGAATGCCTAGGGCTTTGAGGTACATAGACATCTTAACTTTTCAAGTTTGGATGTTAAGAATGTCAAAGGTGGGAGGTGACATGAAATCCATGTGTGTGTATAAATATTGTGATTAGCTATAAATGAGGATCTTTAACTCAAGGTTGTTAGACCCAAATCAAGAGCACTTGGCTCTGATACCAATTGAAATCACCTAGAGGGGGGAGAATAAGTGACTACCTAATCTAATGGTCAATTAATGCGGAATTAAAACTATTTATGCAAACTATAAATTCTTAAGCTAAACACACAAGGTATAATACAAGAGTGTAGCCGGATTCCCCGTGAAGGGCTTTGGACTAACTCCTCAAGATTCCTCTAGATAAGAGTTGAGGTGCCGCTATGGTTCTCTTGGTTGAATACAAGTGTGAGCAAACAATCCCAAGCATGTATCAATATAGCACAAAGTATATCAAGCATATAAAGATAAAGACAATATAAGCATGAAAGATATAAAGACAAGTAAGAGATAGAGAGAGCAATCGCAAACACGGGAGAATTGTTTCGAGGTTCGAGCACACTTGCTCTACGTCCCCGCCTTCAACACTATGAAGGATTTCCACGATAATTGATCCCACCGGATCACTCGGTGCCACAACACCTACAAGCGAGTTCACACTAAAACTCTTTTGGACTCTCTAGCCCCTCTCTTGTTCCCGCAAGAACAGCATACCGCAAGCACACTAGCTTGGCGAGGCCGCACCTCTACAACGAGTTCTCATTAGAACTCGAAACACCGCGAACCCGCAAGTCCGCCTCCTCAAAGTATAATGATGAACTCTTGGTGATCTAAACACTTGATCACCTAAAAACAATCTCACAACACCTCTCTTATAAGAATGATATAGCAATGGAAAGCTCAAGCATGTGTGAGAAAAACGAGGATGGATGTGGTGGTGAAAAACTCAAGAAAATAACTTTTGAAAACTCGTGATAAACTCTCCTTTTGAATGGAAGTATTTGGCTCTAAAACAAGTGGAGATAAACATTTAATAGAGTAGGAAAAACTAGCTCAAAAACCTACTTAAAATCTTGTGTAAAACAGTTCAAGGGAGCCCCAATTTATAGGCTAACAAAAACTAACCATTGGGGTCCAAATCAATAGTCTGCACTGCTATCGGTCGATCGCCCAATCGACCGCCAACGGTCAGATTTCTGACTGTTGAGCCACCGATCGGCCGGCTGGTCGACCGAAGCCTGGATACATAGAGCAGACACTCTCTGCCGGTCGACCGCCCGGTCGACCGGGGCCATTTTCAGAGATCAGAGCTCTCTTGCGGTCGACCGGGTCGGTCGACTGGCCCTCCAGCCAAAAAAGGCGTGCACGTTTTGTGCACTTCGGTCGACCGCCCGGTCGACCGACCTCTGGCTCGGTCGACAGAAGGCCAAAAACAGTTTTTTTTAGGGATTAAAAGTTTGTCATTTTTCCTTCAAAAAAATCGCATAAAATCTCTAAAAATGTACAAAAATAAGTTCAGTAATATACTTTGATAAACAAACATGTTTGAGTAAAAATCAAAACATGTTACAAACATTTTGAACTATTTTTGTAACTTAGAAATTTTGGCTTAAAACAAAATCTGTATTTTTCCAACTTGATTTTTTCCAAAACTTCTCCAAATACAAAAACAAGATATTTTAAATACTTTTAAAGCTTAGTGTGTATGGATATGATCCACCACATATATGATGAAATATCTATATTTTTGACAATAAGCACTAAAATGGTTTTGGTAAAACACATGTATATTTTGAATTCCAAAAACTAAACTGGTATTTTTCAAAATGAAAACTCTTGTATGAAAACACATATAAATTTTGTGTGTGAGTGTAAATGTACTTGAGCAATCCACAACCTAATCTATCTTTTATATTTTATCTAAAAACAAAATCTTAACAAAACAAACCTAGACACAAGTCTTCTCCTGAAGGTCTTCACTTTGAAGTCTTCTTCTTCTTCTTGACTTGGTCCAAACTTTGATCCAATGAGCTAGACTCCTCTTGAGTACTTGATGTGGTCTTGATGCACAAGCTCTTGAATCAACACGTGCTAGCTTCAAAATTTGACTTAAAATCTTTTGTTGAAGCTAAACACCTACTAAGATCTTGATCACAAATCTGAGACTAATTAAATACAAGATCATTAGTACTATAACTACATGAGTTAATCATCATCAAAACTAGAGTGATGGGCCTTTGGGCCAACATTATGTTGTCTTGGGTTTTGCCCTTAAGTTTAATTATGCAAGTGCGCAATATAGATAAGAATGAACACAAAAAAATGAGTAAATCACTGAAGTGTTTGTCCTATACTATATGCAATGTCATATGTACACCTCCTATCAATATCACAACAACACAAGAATAAAATACAGTATATTGGAATAAAAATTGACACGTGCCTAAATGCAAATGTCTAAACCGTTTTAAAGCATCCAATTTCTGTATTTTAGTTCTTAATATTATTTACATGGTACAGGGAATATAAAAAAAAATTTGCAACAGAGTATAAGAATATACAAGAAGTTATCCGACCACACAAGAGCAAGTGTGGACTTCTGCAATGCTAAAATTTAACCTGCACACCAAAAAATAAAGAAGAAAAGTTAACAAAAAATGTGAAATCAAACCGTTCACATCCCGGCAACGGCGCCAAAATTTGATCGGGGGAAAACCGCGCACAAAAAGTGTATGTTTTAAAATTGATATTTAATGTGTGTACTTTGGCTTCCTCGATACTTCTGTTATAGCATAGAGGCTAAAACGAGTCGAATCCACAAGGATGGGAGGCGATAGAAGCTTTACCGTTTGATTCACGTGTTTGTTAAAAAGTTCTTCAAAGTTTTAAAGAATGAAAAGGAAACAAGGAATGAAAATGAGAAGTACGGTGATGTTGGCCCAAAGGTTACACTCTCCATTTGTTTAAGTTTTGATGATAACAAAACACATAGAAGCTATATGGTACTAATAAGTTGTTTAGAATGAGTTTCAGATTAGTACTATTCATGATGGTCCTTCTAAGCTATTGCAAGGAATTATTATGCTTAAAGGCAAATGGCGAAAGAGGATGTTTTCATAAAAGAGAAGGCTCTAGCTTGGTGTAACGCGGCTCAGAGACTTAGCTTGGCGGCTCAGAGACTTAGCTTGGTGTAATGCGGCTAAGAGACTTCATCTTTTATATTTTTAGTGTGTTAAAGAATAGTGTACAGTGTTGAAGCTCAATATTCCCCACACACAAGTTTTTGCACATGTTTTTTTCTAAAAGAAATTTCTCCGATATACAAAATATTTTTAAACATATTTTATTACTTACAAACTCTATTTTAATAGTATACCAAGTCTTGATCAAAACTACTTTGAAAATTTTCAAGATCTTCAAAACTATTGTTTTTGGCCTGTTGCGGTCGACCGGACGGTCGACCGGCCTTGTTTCAGGTCAGGACGGTCGACCGGGCTTCTGACCGTTTGGATGCGTGCATGTGTGCACGTCTCCCGGTCGACCGGGCCCCATGTCGGTCAACCGACCTTCGGCCGACTGAAAGCACCCATGTTTCTGTTTGTTACGGTCGACCGAGTGGTCGACCATGGGCTGGCAACGGCTAAAATTTTTGAAAACCCGGTCGACCGGCCGGTCGACCGTATGCTTGATTTCAGCCCTAACGGCTACTTTATTAAACATGTTTTTAAACGTGAGTTTTATCTCTAAACGAATTTGGGGGCTGGTTTTGGGTCAAATATTTCCTAATTATTTATTATAATAGTTTACTCTTTAATCTCTACCTTTATCCTATAAATAGGGATGATTAGGGTTGAGGTAATTAAAATAATCTTTTGCAAAAAGTATTCAAGTTTAAGGCTTTCAAAAGAAGTTTTTGTTCTCTGTTTTAGTGCTCAAAATTCTCTTTTTACTGAAGTTTTTGGTTCAAAACTCTCTTCAATTTCATTTTTCTTTTTCACTTACAATACTTGAGCTTCAATCCTACACATTATTCTCTAGGATTTTTGTAAGGGAAAAAGTTTTTTCAAAAGAGGGTTTGTGGTCTTTTGATCACCAAGATATTCTTGTATTTGTGGCTCCACTACCTCTGGACTAGAGGAGTGTGATTGAGGAGTTGGGTGCTCGCTTGTGGTTGTAATTCTTTGTGAAAGTTATAGTGGTTCTAAATCCTTCTGGGTGAAGGCGGGGACGTAGAGCTGGGTGCTCGAACCTCGGAACAAATCTCTGTGTTTGCGATTGGTTTACTTGCTTCATTTACTTGTTTTATATTCATTGCTATATTTACTTGCTTCATATTCATTGCTATATTGTCGATCAATACTCACACAACAAGATTGCATTGCGCACCTCAAATCTTATTTAGAGGAATCACGATGAAGGAGTTCAGAGCCCTTCACGGGGTATTCGGCTTCTAGTCTTATTTCGGGTGATCGTTGCATCATAACATTTTAAATTTGTGCATTGATTAGCATTATCACCTATTCACCCCCCCTCTAGGTGATTTCAATTGGTATCAGAGCTAGGACTCTAGTTTTTGGCTTCACATCCTTAGAGAGATCTTAAAATTTACTAATCACTATTTGCATATTTTCATTCATTCACTAGTAAAGATGGCCGACAACATTAAGACCCCTCCCAAATTTGATGGACTCAACTTTCCCATATGGAAAGTTAGGATGACTATTTTTCTACAATCTCTAGGTAGTTTAGTTGCTAAGTCCTTGACCAAGCCTTATAGTAGACCCGAAAGTGAGGAGGACACTTGGTCTGAACTTACCTTCAAGGAATATGATGCTAATTCAAAGGCTCAGAATGCCCTACTTTTAGCTTTGACTGAGGATGACTTAACACGAGTTATCCATTGCAAATCCGCCTTTGAGATTTGGCAACACTTATTGGTCACTCATGAGGGAACATCACAAGTCAAGAGAGCTAAAATAGATCTCTTGCGTTCCCAATATGAAAGCTTTAAAATGCTAGAAGATGAATCTATTGATAATATGATTACCAAGTTTACTAAGATTACTAATGCTCTTTCTTCTCTAGGTGATAAAATAAGCAATGACCAAAAGGTGCGCAAGGTGATTCGTGCTCTTCCTTCGTCATGGGAACTCAAAGCTACCACCTTGAAGGAGTTGAATGACAAGGACGAGATGGAGCTCATAAGTCTTATTGGAAACCTTAAGACTCATGAGATGGAGAAGAAGGCTAGAGAAGATGCGGTACCTCAAAAGAAAAAGTCAATAGCTTTCAAGTCTTCCTCTTCCAACTACGATGATGAAGAAGATGAAGAAGATGATGAAGAGCTATCTCTCTTTGTAAGAAATGTAAAGTGAATATACCCAGAACAAGCTCAACTTAGAAGACGATGGGAAGGGAAGGAGGAGAAAAGGATCATATGCTACAACTGTTGGAAACTCGGACACATCATGGCCGATTGTCCCGATTTCAAGAAAAAGATGATCTCCTCCTTAAAGCAAAAGAGGTCGGTTGAAAAAAAGGTATACAAAGCCACTTGGGATTCGAAAAGTGAATCCGAAGATGAAGTCGACACGACAAATATGTGTTTCATGGCAAACACACCCAAGGTAACTAATCAACCTCTTGATGATGAAAGTGAAATAAGTAGAGAAATGTTAGTACATACTTTTGTTGAACTTTCTGAAAGTTTTGATGATAAAAAGGTAGAGTGTTCAGAATTGAAAAAGGAAATTGAGATGCTTAAAAATCAACTTGCAATTTCTTCAAAAGAAAAAGATGAACTTTCTTCTAATCTTATTTCAACAAAAAGAGAGTTTGATGCTTATAAAGTTGCTTGTAAAGCTAAATTTCCAAAATTTGATGAAAATGAATTATCCTTGTTAAAAACTAAGATCAATGATTTTGAAAATATTTTAAAAGAATGTGTTTTTAACACTAATAAATTAGAAGAAATGTTTTCAAAGAAGCATATGCACACTCCACATGCTAAAAATGATAAAACAAATCATGCCAAAAATTCACATGCTCATCATGCCAACACTTCAAATGACACTCATGTTAAAATTATTCATGCTCACAATTCACATGTTCGTAAGCCACATGCTTATTATGCTTTTAAATATGGTAGAATTTATAAATGTACTTATTGTGGCCGGAATGGCCATTTGGCTAAATTTTGCTATAATCATATAATAGGACAAATAATCTTGTGTGGGTTTGAAACATGTTGACTGATTTTTCCTGCACACAAAAATTAGAATATTAGATTAAGAATAGTAAGTGCAAGGTTATCAGTTCTAATCCGCGGTAGCAGGGCTATGCGGGTCGTGATCCTCAAGGAGGGACTGCGATAGAAGCGTTAAGCAAGTTTCTCTAAAAATTTATCTTTTTTTAGTTATTTTGTTAGTCACGATGGTGGTATTTACAATGGGTCGGAAGAAAAGAAGTGTGGAAGATGTGGATTTAATCTACAAGAAAGAAAATAAAAGAAAAGGAAAGAAAACTTATCTCTTAGTCTGCTTGCCGTTTGAACCGTTGCGATGATTTCCCTTTTCTTGGAAGGCGTACAAGCACGGCTTATGGGATCGTCCGCCTTCTAAATCTACTCAACGAAATTAAAAACAAGCTATGAAGACCTGTTCATCGCCATAGGCCGTCAAGGTTCCTTCTTCGGCTAGGTATTCTCGAAGCAGTCAGATCTCACGGTGGGCGAGACATTAGAGAGAGAGAGACAATCACATAAAATAAAAATAAAAGAACAGAGATTAAACAAAACTAGAGAAACAATAACACAAGAATAAAAATAAAAAGAACAAAACGAACCTCGAGTTGATTTATTTAACAATGGTGGAAAAGCAAAACTTACACCGATTGTCACCCTCAGTACAAGTAGATCTCCTTCCTCCATGAGAACATCCTCTCCTCTCGGTTTACAAAAAGAAAATAAAAAATATACAAAGGTGGAAAGAAAACCTAAAAACCCTAACTTTGGCCCTTTGCTGGACGCTGGACGCTCTTTACGTTGCACTGCAGGAGATATTTATAGATGCAGAAGGCTACAGAGTCCCGGACGAATCTGCCCACGAAATTTGGATCAGGATCTTATCAAAGTGCCGCGGATTTGCGGCGGTTCCGCGGCACTTTTGTGGCTTCTGGCCGCGCGCTTTGGCGCGTGGCCTCTTCTGGTCCGTCCATGTGGGCTCCTGCTTCTAGAATTGTAATCCTGGCCTTTTAAATCTGGATTTTCGAGGTAACTTGGTAATCAAGTTACCCTTAATCCAGATTTCTTCAAATCTTCCTCCCACGAATTTTCTTCTTATCTTGGCCTTTTATTCTCATCCTGCAGGTGTTTAGGGTTGGATAGAAGTCTACCCTTCCCTAATCTTTGATATTTGCAACTTTTAGCCCTTGTATTTGCATTTTGACTTTTGTATTTGCGCTTTTTCACCTGGGCTTCAAACATGGGCTTGGATCTGGGCTTTTGGGCTCTTTAGGCTTTATTTATTGTTAACATAACAATTCGAGGCCTGCACACAATAAATAATAAAATATTAATAATTGTGCAGAATTAAATGAATAAATATGAAAATGTGATGGTAAATATGATGATAAAAATGCACTTTTGACTACCAATCACACCCCCACACTTATCTTTTTGCTCGTCCTCGAGTAAAAACAAAGAAAAAGAAAAAGTTAATCTAACCTAACTCACTTTCGTAGGAATCACGATTGCACTTAGCACGTGCAACAAGCCGTTAAACCTCTAGGTTACCCTAGAGGACGAGTGTTGTCTCGTGAGGGTTTCAGCGGATTGCACCCACAAAATCCATAAAAAGGAAAATATTTGAATTATATTTGAAGAGACTAAGTAGTCTATAAGTTTTAGGATCCTCATTTTTATTCATTCTTTAAACTTAGTCTTAATAAAGTTAATTGTTTTCCATTTTAGGTAAGAATTAAATTGAATTTCTAATATAGTCTTTTTAGTTACCAAAAATCATATGCATCCTTATGTTTTTACTAAGAATTCCTTAACTTGGACTCTCATGCCTCTTTATTATTTTTATAACATCATCTAATTTTCTTTCGTGTAAGTATAAAGGTTTCTTGAGTCCCTCATACCTAACTAATTGACTATTAGATGTGTTAATATAATTTTTTTTTTTTTTTTTTTTGGCATGTATAACTCATCTAATTTTCTTTCGTATAAGTATCAAGGCTTCTTGAGGCCCTAATACCTAACTAATTGATTATTAGATTTGTTAGTACATTTAAGTAATTTTTCCTTAGTTCCCTCGGACTTTCTAATCCACCCATGTAGCGAACTTAAAGTCGATGACTCCCAAACCGGTCGGTCTTAGGGCACCAGGTGAGAAAACACCCCGCGGACTCAAATTCGAGTGAACTAGGCCACAAAACTAAGGTTTTTTTTTTTTTTTTTACACTCACCTTTAGGCATGAATACTTATGCTTCTTGAGACACATGTATCCAGCTTAATTAGTGATAAAATTTTTTTTTATTATTATTATTTGTTTATATATGAGGCACAAGGGTCTTTGTCTTAGAATCCTAGATATGCATTAGGTATGCACATTTCCTTAAGGTAAAAATTAAGACTAATTAATTATTCAACTTCTCTCCTATACCTAAAATTTAAATAATTTATTTATTTTGACCAAGTTTTTAGAAATCCTAATCACGATTTTCCTAATCCTTAAAACTAACTTAGATTTCTTTCAAAAAAATAAGTCAAAATATTTCCTTTTTATAACATTTTTTTTATATTTTTTTTTATTAGCAAATTTTGTTAGTGTCTACCTATGTTAGTATGTTAGTAAAGCCCACCCCCACACTTATCTCATGCATTGTCCTCAATGTATGAATGTATGCATATATGCATGAAACAGAACAGGGAAGGCGGAAGTTACCTTAGGGTGGTGGTTCCGGAGGTGGTCTAATTGGTCCACGAAATGCGGCCCAAACAAGATAACGTGGTAGTTCACGGGACCTACCTTTATTTACCTCTTTTATATTTACATGTTTACAGTCCCCAGAATGAATAGGATCATGGAAGATCCTCTCGTGAAACTTACTCCCTTTACATGACCAGTCCTGGAAAATCATCACAGAGTCATGGTCTATACCTATGTCCAACAAAAGAATGTGACTTGGTAAAATGGTTGACTTGGACTCAAGAATGATAGGTTCAGGAACGAATACCGACTCAGGAAAGAAACTTAAATCAAGTAAGGGTTCAGGAGTCGAGCTTGGTTCAAGGAGTGTGTCCAAGTCAAGAAGTTGAAACTCAAGTCCACAATCATCTTCCCACAATGTAATGTGACTCAATATTGGTGATTCAAGTTCAGGAATGATAGGTGTGGGAATCAAAACTGACTCTAAAATATTACCTAAGTCGGGTAACAAAACAGGAGTCAATAATGATTCAGGAATTTGAACTTGATCATAGATTTGAGAATCTAGGTCACATATCTCATTAGTTTCAATCTCATAAAAATGGGAACTTGCCAATTTTTCCATGGGACTTTCAAAATTGCACAATTGGTCAAGTTCAATATGATCATCAAAAATGGGTGATTCAATTTCATGATCTATGGGTAAGTGAATAAATGTTGGCTCAGAAAATTGGTCCAGATTGGGTAAGGATACTGGAGTCAACATAGATTCGAAGATGGAAACTGAATCGCAAAGTTGGGGATCGGGTTCACATTCATAATCTAATTCAATCTCATTGAAATTAAAACTAGCCAATTTGTCCAAGGATTGGGATTGAGCAAGTTCATATTGATGTGATGAAATTGAATTTTGATCAAGGTCTTCTAAACAGAATGATTCTTGGTTCCTATCAAGATGCTCAAGAATGTTTGAAAGTCTAGAAATTTGATCATTCATTGTATCTTGCAACCGATCCACTTTTTCTTCTAACCCATCGAATAGATCAATGGAGGACTGAAACCTTGGTGATGTGGGAAAAGACGTATATGAAGATAATGGTTGAACAGGTGGTTGACCATATGGCTCAGGGGTGTTGAATTCCCATTGACTCTGTGAAGAGTAGTGATGATTATTCCAATCTTGTTCATAGTATTGGGACTGGGGCATGTAATGATTCGGATAAGACCAATCTGGCACACTAGGTTGGTCAAAGTTATGATATGCCGGGTTGGTAATATCCGAATAAGAGGTTGGTGTGTAACATGGATCCTCATTAAAATTGAAAAAATTGTTGTCATAGGCCATATCACACAAACACAAACAAAGAAAAAGAAAACAAACAAATAAGAAAAATTTCTAACCTAAGTTAGGGTAGACCTAGACCTAGACGACTCCTAACTGGTTAGACTTTCCACGGGAGGTCGGGTGCAGACTTTGACCACAAGTTAATCAGCCAGGTCGGGGCAAGAGTGGTGGGAGGTTTTCCGTCAAAGACGTTCCTTAATTAAATAACCACCACACTTCGGGCTTTCGGCCCTCAATCCCCTTCCTAGACACTGATTTGGCAAGAGTCAACTTCCAACACTGTTCCCCCTTAGGATAATCTCCTATTGAGTCCGAGATGTCCCTAGGGCCAACGTCTACTAATTTTTAAGTTAGGCTTGGGTTAGTGAGTGCTTGGGATATGATTTTTGGGCTAAGGAAGGGTGATGAAATCCCCACCTTATCTTGTTAATGGGTTATGCCCTTAAGATGAATTAGTGCAAGTGTACAAGATAAATAGATAGAATTCACTCAAAGCAAATAATCAACCAAGAGATGAGTCCTATTCTACATGCAATGCGTACGTACCTTGCTCCTCCAGCACTCTTCAACAGTAAAAAAAATAATTGAAAAGACACGTGCCTAATATGCAAACGTCTAATCACTTTTTATTTTAACAACCAATGATTTACTGTTGAATTATTAGCAATTTACAGGTATATCACAGAACAAAACAGAATAGAGCAGTAAGCAGTAATCTCAAATTTCAGCAATCTGCAAAAAACTGAATTAGTAGTTCACTGCACTTGCCGCGGATCCGCGGCTATGGCCGCGTTTCCGCGGCAAACTTGCAGGCCCTCGTGCTCTGCCTTCGAGGGCAAAGGCACTGGGTTGCTGTATGTCCTTGCTGCTGCTCTGTTTCTGTTTCCTGTTCTCCAAACCTGCAAACAGAAAAGAATAAAGAATTAGTTAAAAATTAAATTTTTGTTTTAGAGATAACTTACCGTCCCTCCCCGGCAACGGCGCCAATTTGTTGACTGATTTTTCCTGCACACAAAAATTAGAATATTAGATTAAGAATAGTAAGTGCAAGGTTATCAGTTCTAATCCGCGGTAGCAGGGCTATGCGGGTCGTGATCCTCAAGGAGGGACTGCGATAGAAGCGTTAAGCAAGTTTCTCTAAAAATTTATCTTTTTTTAGTTATTTTGTTAGTCACGATGGTGGTATTTACAATGGGTCGGAAGAAAAGAAGTGTGGAAGATGTGGATTTAATCTACAAGAAAGAAAATAAAAGAAAAGAAAGAAAACTTATCTCTTAGTCTGCTTGCCGTTTGAACCGTTGCGATGATTTCCCTTTTCTTGGAAGGCGTACAAGCACGGCTTATGGGATCGTCCGCCTTCTAAATCTACTCTACGAAATTAAAAACAAGCTATGAAGACCTGTTCATCGCCATAGGCCGTCAAGGTTCCTTCTTCGGCTAGGTATTCTCGAAGCAGTCAGATCTCACGGTGGGCGAGACATTAGAGAGAGAGACAATCACATAAAATAAAAATAAAAGAACAGAGATTAAACAAAACTAGAGAAACAATAACACAAGAATAAAAATAAAAAGAACAAAACGAACCTCGAGTTGATTTATTTAACAATGGTGGAAAAGCAAAACTTACACCGATTGTCACCCTCAGTACAAGTAGATCTCCTTCCTCCATGAGAACATCCTCTCCTCTCGGTTTACAAAAAGAAAATAAAAAATATACAAAGGTGGAAAGAAAACCTAAAAACCCTAACTTTGGCCCTTTGCTGGACGCTGGACGCTCTTTACGTTGCACTGCAGGAGATATTTATAGATGCAGAAGGCTACAGAGTCCCGGACGAATCTGCCCACGAAATTTGGGATCAGGATCTTATCAAAGTGCCGCGGATTTGCGGCGGTTCCGCGGCACTTTTGTGGCTTCTGGCCGCGCGCTTTGGCGCGTGGCCTCTTCTGGTCCGTCCATGTGGGCTTCTGCTTCTAGAATTGTAATCCTGGCCTTTTAAATCTGGATTTTCGAGGTAACTTGGTAATCAAGTTACCCTTAATCCAGATTTCTTCAAATCTTCCTCCCACGAATTTTCTTCTTATCTTGGCCTTTTATTCTCATCCTGCAGGTGTTTAGGGTTGGATAGAAGTCTACCCTTCCCTAATCTTTGATATTTGCAACTTTTAGCCCTTGTATTTGCATTTTGACTTTTTGTATTTGCGCTTTTTCACCTGGGCTTCAAACATGGGCTTGGATCTGGGCTTTTGGGCTCTTTAGGCTTTATTTATTGTTAACATAACAATTCGAGGCCTGCACACAATAAATAATAAAATATTAATAATTGTGCAGAATTAAATGAATAAATATGAAAATGTGATGGTAAATATGATGATAAAAATGCACTTTTGACTACCAATCAAAACACTAACTCTCTAGGACCCAAGAAAATATGTGTACCAAAATCAAGTCCTAAATTATTTGATGTAGGTACACACCAAGACTCCAAGACGTAAGGAGCGGTGGTACCTTGATAGTGGTTGTTCGAGGCATATGACGTGGTACATCAACAATTTCACAACCCTATCAAGGTACGATGAAGGTGACACCGTCACCTTCGGAGATGGCTCCAAGGGCACCATCATCGGTATAAGTAACATTAAGATGGGTGCATCTCCTTTAATAGAAAATGTTATTCTTGTTGGTGGGCTTTAAAATAACTTGCTTAGTATCAGTCAATTATGTGATCGTGGTCTCAAAGTTGTGTTTGATGAATTTTCTTGCAAATTTTTGATTGTAAAACCAATGATTGTATTCTCACCAGATTTCGTGAAAATAATGTCTATATTATTGACATGCTTAATTTGGATTGTTCTACTAAATGTTTGAATGCTTTTGATGAGATTTCATGGTTATGGCATAAAAGATTAGGACATGCATCTTTTGATCACCTTGCTAGAATTAATTCTAAGGAATTGGTGAAGGGTATTCCTTGTTTGAAGTTTGAAAAAGACCGCATTTGTGGTGCGTGCCAACTTGGGAAACAAACCAAGTCTTCTTTCAAACCAATCAAGGATATCATGTCAACTAGGCCATTAGAATTGATTCACATGGATCTTTTTAGACCAGCTAAAACTAAAATATTAAATGGAAGTAGATATGTTTTTATCTTAGTTGATGATTTTTCTCGTTTCACTTGGATTTTCTTTTTGAACACAAAGATCAAACTTTTTCGCATTTTAAGATTTTTTGAAAAAGGGTTGAAAAAGAAAAAGGATTTTCGATTTTAAGGATAAGAAGTGATAGAGGTGGTGAGTTTGTTAACCAACTCTTCATGACTTATTGTGATGAAAAGGGAATTAAGCATGAAATGTCATGTCCTAGAACTCCACAACAAAATGGAGTAGTGATTAAGACTAAGAAGGTATACTTATTATGAGTATAAAAATGTATTTTATGTACCCTTTCTTGTCTCCGCTATAGTATAGGACTATACCGAGTCGATTCTCAGGGAGAGCTCGCGATGGAAGCTTTGACGTGTGGTAGTGAAGTGAACAAACGATAATTCTTCTATGCTAATAAAAATAATGAATCAAAAGAAAAACAAACTAAAGAAAAAATGGATATGTTCATGGTGAAAAAGTCGGGAAAAAAAATCAAGAAGAGGATTGGACTTGTATTCACACTAGAAGAAAATAAAACTTGAATTGAAGAGAACCATGACTAGCTTACCTTGCTATCTTGCCAAAGCTTACCACACTCCGTGATAATGAATGCGTGCCTAATGTTGTCACTCCATTGGCGTATGGTTCGTCTTGCGTGTTGACCTAATTACTTTCTCACTTGGAAGACGGTGGTTTAACCATCGGAGAAGAGAAGATCATACAACTTGCAAGATGAAGTAAAGCAATCACCCATGAGTTAGTAGTTAGCAAGAGTAGTGGTTAGCTAGTACATGGAGAAGGAATTAGCTACAAGCCATTAAAGAAGTAAAACAAAGCTTGAAGTAAATTGCAAGGAATTAAAGAAAGCAATAAAGAAAGCATGTAAAGAAAGCACATAAACTAGAACCAAGCTTCAAGTAGAGGAAGGAGAATGGATGAATCCTTGCATAGCTTCAAGTGTCACCCTTGATTACACAGGCTCTCTCTCTCAATCTCTTTCTTTTACAATGAATTCTAGGGAAGAAGAAGAGGGATCTAAAGAACAAAACTAGAGAAAAATTACAACATACTAACTATTCTCCTCTCTTCTCCATTCTATATTTGCTCGCAGGTCCAAGGTCACATATTTATAGCCCCAGAGAGAAGCTTCGAGATCAGATCAGTTGGCGCAAAATCCGGATCTCAACAACCCCAAGATTGCCGCGTTTTGGCGGGAAATCGCGGCACAACGGATTCCGTTGAGTAACAGCTTTCTGGTACAGGTTGTTACGAGTTTGTTTGGCCACGTGGACCTTCTGGATTCTTCGTTTGTTGCGCGGATCTCTCTAGAATCTGATTTGAAATTTTGGGGCTTATCTTAATCTTGATTTAATCACTTTAATTATTACTAATTAAAGTGATTAATGGGCTATCTCTTCATTAAGTGTGTACCTGCAAATATGTAGAGAAGATTAGTAAAAATCATTTATTTATTTGTAATATGCATGGGGATTACGTGGTAAAATATGCAATATTGAGTTACAATCAAGTAGTTGAAAGGAAGAATAGAACTCTTCAAGAAATGGCTAGGACTATGATAAGTGAATATGGTCTCCCTCAATACTTATGGGCCGAGGCCGTAAACACCGCATGTTACATATCAAACTGTATTTATTTGTGCAAAAATACTTTCAAAACATCTTTTGAAATTTATCATTTAAGAAAACCAAATGTTTCATACTTTAAAGTTTTTGGATGCAAGTGTTTTATTTTGAATACTAAAGATAATTTGGGTAAGTTTGATGCTAAAGTTTATGAAGCAATCTTTGTTGGTTATTCTAGTACTAGCAAAGCATATAGAGTGTTTAATAAATCATCTCACACTATTGAAGAAACTATGCATGTTAAATTTGAAGAATCTAATACCATTGTTGAGAATGTTATAGAGATTGACTCATTAGGTGAGAACATGGAGAAAATATCCTTGAAGGACTCACCCATCCAAGATGACAAGCAAGAATCTATTGGTGAAGTTCAAAAGGATGAAGTGGAGCAATCACAACCACTTCCTAAAGATTGGAGATACGCTACAAATCATCCCAAAGATCTCATCATAGGTGATGTATCAAAGGGGGTAACTACTCACTCCAAACTCCATGAATTATGTGGTAATTTTGCATTCATATCTCATTTTGAACCCAAAAACATCCTCGAAGCCGAGGGTGACTCATATTGGTTGCTAGCTACGCAAGAAGAGCTCAATCAATTTGAGCGCAACCAAGTTTAGCACCTTGTTCCTAGACTCCACGATAGACCAATAACTGGTACTAAGTGGATTTTTAGGAACAAGTTGGATGAGTCAGGAAATGTTATTAGGAATAAGGCTAGGTTAGTGGCCCAAGATTACACTCAAGTTGAAGGAATCGACTTTGAGGAGACCTTTGCACCCGTAGCACGGCTTGAAGCCATACGGATCACACTAGCTTATGCATCTTTTAAAACTTTTAAACTTTTTCAAATGGATGTAAAAAGTGCATTTTTAAATAGTTTTATTGATGAGGAAGTTTATGTTGAACAACCTCCCAGGTTTGTAGATCATGTTCATCCAAATTTTGTTTTCAAACTTGATAAAGCATTGTATGGTTTAAAACAAGCTCCAAGAGCTTGGTATGAAAGGCTTTCTAGTTTTCTTCTTTCAAATGATTTTGTTAAAGGCAAAGTAGACACCACATTATTTACTAATCATGTTGATAGTGACATTCTTATAGTTCAAATTTATGTTGATGATATAATCTTTGGTTCTACTAATGAGTTACTTTGCAAGGAGTTTAAACAATGCATGCAACGTGAATTTGAGATGTCATTAATGGGTGAATTGAACTATTTTCTTGGACTCCAAATCAAGTAAATGCGTGATGGGATATTCATATGTCAAGCCAAGTACTCCAAGGAACTCATCAAGAAATTTGGACTTGAAAACTCAAAAATTTGCAACACTCCCCTGGTCGCCACCACCACCAAGCTTGATAAGGATGATCAAGGTAAGTGTGTTGATATTAAGTTATATAGAAGTATGATTGGTAGCTTGTTGCATTTAACGGCTAGTAGGCCGGATATTATGTTTAGTGTGTGTCTTTGTGCTAGATTCCAATCGTGTCTCAAAGAATCTCATTTAATTGTGGTAAAACGCATTATTCGTTATATTAAGGGCACTATTAGAATGGGTCTTTGGTATCCGAAAACCGGAAATTTCTCAATGACGAGTTTTCGGATGCCGACTATGCGGGTTGCAGAGTGGATAGGAAGAGTACTAGTGGAACATGTCAATTTCTTGGTAATTGTCTTGTTTCATGGTCTTCCAAGAAATAAAATTTGGTAGCCCTCTCAACCGCCGAGGCGGAGTATGTTGCGGTGGGGGCTTGTTGTGCACAAGTCTTTTGGATGAAACATACTCTCCTTGATTATGTTTGTATGACCATATAAAAATATTTTGTGATAATACTAGTACTATTCATATGACTAAGAATGCAAATCAACAAAGTAAGACCAAGCACATTGAGATTAGATAGCACTTTCTTTGAGATCACTTTGAGAAAGGTGATATTGAGATTGATTATGTTTCTTCCGATTTACAACTTGCCGATATTTTCACTAAACCACTTGACTATAATAGATTTTTTTTTATATGTGGTGAACTTAATGTTTATGTTATTGAATAAGAAAGTTTTCTTGCTAATATATCCCTTTTTGATGTATGACAAAAATGGGGATAAATATATGGCGTTTTGTGTTTTATAGGGTTTTGGTGTTTTATAGGTGTTTTATAGTTTTTGGTGTTTTATTGATGGTTATTCATTCTCTCATAATAAATACTTGTTTAATATAGCATTGTTTGAGGGGGAGTTTATTCATTCTCTCATAATAAATACTTGTTTAATATAGCATAATTTGAGGGGGAGTTTTTACCTCTCTTTTATATTTTGTGTTATAGTCTATATGTTTTGTCATCATCAAAAAGGGGGAGATTGTTGGCCCAAAAGGTTACACTCTCCATTTGTTTAATTTTTGATGATAACAAAACACATAGAAGCTATATGGTACTAATAAGTTGTTTAGAATGAGTTTCAGGTTAGATGGTCCTTCTAAGCTGTTGCAAGGAATTATTATGCTTAAAGGCAAATGGCGAAAGAGCATGTTTTCATAGAAGAGAAGCCTCTAGCTTGGTGTAACGCGGCTCAGAGACTTAGCTTGGCGGCTCAGAGACTTAGCTTGGTGTAATGCGGCTAAGAGACTTCATCTTTTATATTTTTAGTGTGTTAAAGAATAGTGTACAGTGTTGAAGCTCAATATTCCCCACACACAAGTTTTTGCACATGATTTTTTCTAAAAGAAATTTCTTCGATATACAAAATACTTTTAAACATATTTTTTTACTTACAAACTCTATTTTAATAGTATACCAAGTCTTGATCAAAACTACTTTGAAAATTTTCAAGATGTTCAAAACTATTATTTTTGGCCTGTTGCGGTCGACAAGACGGTCGACCGGCCTTGTTTCAGGTCAGGACGGTCGACCGGGCGGTCGACCGGACTTCTGACCGTTTGGGTGCGTGCATGTGTGCACGTCTCCAGGTCGACCGGGCGGTCGACCGGACCCTATGTCGGTCGACCGACCTTCGGCCGACTGAAAGCACCCATGTTTCTGTTTGTTACAGTCGACCGGGCGGTCGACCGTGGGCTGGCAACGGCTAAAATTTTTGAAAACCCGGTCGACCGGCCGTCGACCGTGTGCTTAATTTCAGCCCTAACGGCTACTTTATTAAACACGTTTTTAAACGTGAGTTTTATCTCTAAACGAATTTGGGGGATGGTTTTGGGTCAAATATTTCTTAATTATTTATTATAATAGTTTACTCTTTAATCCCTACCTTATCCTATAAATAGGGATGATTAGGGTTGAGGTAATTAAAATAATCTTTTGCAAAAAGTATTCAAGTTTAAGGCTTTCAAAAGAAGTTTTTGTTCTCTGTTTTAGTGCTCAAAATTCTCTTTTTACTGAAGTTTTTGGTTCAAAACTCTCTTCAATTTCATTTTCTTTTTCACTTACAATACTTGAGCTTCAATCCTACAAATTATTCTCTAGGGTTTTTGTAGGGAAAAAGTTTTTTCAAAAGAGGGTTTGTGGTCTTTTGATCACCAAGATATTCTTGTATTTGTGGCTCGACTACCTCTGGACTAGAGGAGTGTGATTGAGGAGTTGGGTACTCGCTTGTGGTTGTAATTCTTTATGAAAGTTATAGTTGTTCTAAACCCTTCTGGTTGAAGGCGGGGACGTAGAGCTGGGTGCTCGAACCTCGGAACAAATCTCTGTGTTTGCGATTGGTTTACTTGCTTCATTTACTTGCTTTATATTCATTGCTATATTTACTTGCTTCATATTCATTGCTATATTGTCGATCAATACTCACACAACAAGATTGCATTGCGCACCTTAAACTCTTATCTAGAGGAATCACGAGGAAGGAGTTTAGAGCCCTTCACGGGGTATTCGGCTTCTAGTCTTGTTTCGGGTGATCGTTGCATCATAACATTTTAAATTTGTGCATTGATTAGCATTATCACCTATTCACTCCCCCCTCTAGGTGATTTCAGGTGAAACACAAAGAAGTGGGAAACATAGATTAGAATGTATTTGTGATTTTTGTTGTATTTTAAAATAAAGTGAAAAAGAAAGAAGACTCACGGCTACTAACTACTAATGACTCCACCAACACGCTAACCTCTTAGTGATAGTTGCCTCACATGTATCATTGACCATCACTAGTCCTTAGTTCAAGAGCGATTCAAAGCATGACCCATATGTAACTCATCACAACCCAACTCAACAAAACAAGAGCAGTCTACACTTAAACTATCAAAACTAAAAGTAATCATGGAGTAAAGTAATGTTAGCTTGTTAGAGAGTTAGGAAGTTAGAGTGTTAGATCCATCATCATGAGCTATCAATGGCTCTTGCAAGAGCAAGGCCAAATCGAGGCTATTAGATTCATGTGGATTATCAACTAAGAAGTTAGACTAATTGGTGGTTAGTAGTTAGTTGCCATGAGAGAAAAGTTAGCTACACATGTAAAAGGAGTTGGAGAGAAGAAAACATAGAGAGGTAAAGAGAGCACCTTTCATAGATTGTCACCTTCTATTACAAGTACTCTTGCAATCCAAGCATGTATCACTCTCTCTCACTATTACAAGATCTACAAAATGGAAAATACAAGGGAGAAAGAAGAAGAAAAACTATACTACACTACCCTAAACTACAAAATGGAAATGATAACATTCCTAAAACTTTATATATCTCCAACTCTGGAACCCAGGGGGTATTTATAGCCATCAGGGAATGGGGGGCCAGGGGGACAACCTCTGGCCCAAAACGCGGCCCTATAGTGGCCGCGTGCTGTCTTGTTTGTCTTCTGTCAGTTCCTGTGCCCGGTTTCTGGTTTGCAGCACCTGATTTTGACAGAATCAGCCTCTTAGATCAATGGTTATCGTTTAGGCCTTTAATCACCAATTAAATGGTGATTTAGGGTCTTTTTCTTCATTGCACACCATGGACCTAGAATCAAGCAAGTAAAGCTTTAATAGCAAAATTTTATACCAAATAAATATGCAGATGTGATAAAAATTATGCAAAATTAGAGGCTAATCAAAAGCCTAAGAGAACTAAGGATACAACTTGAACATAAAATTCGAGTTGAAAAATCCGGAGGTAAATCCACACAAAATGCATATAAACTAGGGAAAATAAAAGACTAAATTAGAAGTATGAATTTTCTCTTATACCGTAAATGATAACATATTCTGGTATGAAGATTAGAGTATAGGAATGACTAATAAGAGTAACTTAAGACTTATATTCACTTGGATCATTTTACAGAAATTCTTAGAAATTGTTTTCACCTTTAAAGAGATTTTTCTAAAATACTAACACTTTTGTTTTTCTTTCAGATTTTTGGGTGTAATCCACTGAAAACCCTTAGAAGACTACAACTCCTCCTATAACAAAAACCTAGAGGCTTAAAGGCATGCTGAACAAGCTCAGTGCAGTCGTTGTAAATCACCTAGAGGCGGTGAATAGGTGACGGCTATAGGTTGATGACAAATAATGCGGAATAAAAATAATTACTAGCTAACTAGCAAGCAATAAGCTATTACAACACAAGAGATATTTGCAATCAAGTAAACAATAGTAGCATGCAAAAATAGAGAGAGAGAGAGAGAGTGTGTTGAGTTAAGAGAAAAAGGGAAAGCGATCGCAAATGTAAGGATGTGTTTGAGGTTCGAGCCATCGCTCTACGTCCTTATCTTCACTGCAATAAAGAATTTCCACTAAATTGATCCTGCAAGATCGCCAACCCTTACAAGTTCCCGCAAGAACTCAACAGCCTTGTAAGTCCCTCTCTTGGTGCCGCAACATCTACAATCATGCTCACTAGCTCACTCGAGGCCGCAACCTCTACAACTTCACGAATAAAAGAAATGGCGATCTTCTTCTTGATTAGAAAAGCTCACTCAAACACAATCCTATAACCAAGTAGAGTAGATGAAGCTCTTTAAGACTGTATGGTGAGAAAAGCTTGTAAAGATGTGAAGTTAAGCTCAAGCAAAAACAAAGATGTGAACTTCTTGGCTCAATATGAAAATCTTTTAAGAAAATAGGTTTTGATCAGTAAAAACTTGTTCTTGGGTGTTCTAAAATTGTTATGGGATTTTTCTATAGTACCACTATGTATAGGAGAAGAAAACATGTAGAGAAAACCCAATATGGCCATTGGGAAGTGACCTAGAAAAGACAAAATAAAAACTAGCCATTAGGGAAAAATCCTCAGAAAATCCTTCTGTCGGTCGACCGGCCGGTCGACCGCCAACAGTCAAAAATCTGACCGTTGGGGTTGTTGGAACTTGTTTGATGATAACAAATGTAATTTGGCTATTTTGTGTATTTTATATAGAATGTTAAAAGCCTTAAAACTCACACACATAAATAGTCTTATTAGTCAACTTGACCCTTCCTGTAGTCGACTAATACAATGTTTAGTTGACTTATCAAAGTCTTATAGTCGACTACATCCTGTCCAAAAAAGATATCAACTTTCTATTCTTGACTGTCAGCAGCACTAGTCGACTTATCATCATTACTAGTCGACTAATCCATATTGTAATCGACTAATCATTTTCTGCTGGTCCACTAACAGTAGTTTCCAGAGTCTTGCATATCAGTATCAGTCTTAATGTAGTTGACTTGCTTCTTTGACTAGTCGACTAACCTAAGAAAATCTTGTTCCCCTAGTCGACTATACTTCCTACCCTAGTCGACTTATAACAGTTTCAAACTGTTAAACAGTTGTAATTTTTTGTATTTATCCAACGTTTTAGTATTCAAACTTGTCTTGATAACTACCCTAACTGACCATAGATTTCAGTTATAAATAGGGATGTTGTCCTAGGCTAAACACACCAATTCATATGATTTATTTTCTATCCAAACTCTGTTGAAATATTCTATTTTCAGAAAACTAGTTTCACTTTTTGTTCTTCACACAAATTCCAATCCTCTAGTGAAGAATTCTAAGAGTTCACCTATAAGAGTCCTTGTTCACGATCACATAGAAGTCTCAAGGCAAAAAGAAGTATTGTACAAGGTTATCTTCTTGGTGTTGAGAAAAGGTGTACAAGAAAATTATTTTCTTGGTGTAGAAAAGAGTTGTACGGATGTGGCAAAGATTGTTTGTCAAGTGGTGTACAAGAAGTTGATTTTGGGTGTACAAATTAGGATAACGAAAATCTCAAGCGGGTTGCTTGGGGACTGGATGTAGGTCAAGAGGATTGAACCAAGATAAAATCTCATGTGTTTACGTTTGCATATTTTCTGAGATTTATTTCCTTTCTTGCAAGTTATTTATTTAATACTAATTATCTTTGTTTTAGTGTTGTGTTGACGTTATTTTTAGATCCTACAATTGGTATCAGAGACCGGCCCGACATACACTATCAGAGCCCTGCATACTCAGTCAACACCCTACAAAGATGGCAACAGAGTTTCCTTCATCACAATTCAGAGAAGGACATTCTACACAATGTTCACCACTATTTAATGGATCAAATTACAACTACTAGAAGTGTAGAATGAAAATCAACTTCCAATCACTCAACTATGAACTCTGGAACTTAGTAGAAGCATCGTACACCAAGCCAACCATAAATTACAGTGCATGGAGTGAAGAACAAAAGAAGTCTGCGAGCCTTGACACCAAAGCAATGAACGCGCTTTTCTGTGCCTTGAACAAAGAAGAATTCAATCGCGTTTTAACGGCCAGATCTGCAAATCAAATAAGACAGATTTTATAGGTAACCCATGAGGGTACAAATAAGGTTAAAGAGTCTAAAATTTCTGTTCTTATTCATAGGTTTGAACTCTTCAAAATGAAGGGGAACGAAATAATTTCAGAAATGATTACAAGATTTACAGACATTACAAATTCCTTAGTAGCCTTTGGAAAGGAATACACTCAAGTTGAGAAAGTCAGAAAGGTTCTTTGTGCACTCACATTAGATTGAGAGAAGAAGATCACTACAATAGAAGAGCAAATGATCTCTCAACAATGTCATTAGAAAATCTTATTGATAATTTAATGGCATATGAAGTGCAACTTGAAGATCAGAAGAATGATGAACATCAACTTCAATCAAAGAAGAAAGTACTTGCCTTGCATACATCCTCAGATATAGAAAATTCTGATGATGATGAAGAGGAGATGGCAATGCTCTCAAAAAAATTTAGAAAGTTCTTGAAGTAAGGTAAGTTTAATCCTACATGTTTTAATTATAATAAAACAGGTCATATGAAGAAGGATTGCGCATTGCTCAAAAACAAAGGAAAATTCAAGAGCAAAAAGTTTAAAAGAAGAAAGATTATCAAGCATCATAGGAGAATAGTGATTCATCTTCCTCAGATGAAGAAGAAGCTACTGAACATGCAAATGTTTGCTCTATGGCTCAAGAAGAAGATGAGGTACAATATATTGAACTATTAGATACATTTCATGAACTATATAATGATCTCAAGAATGAAAAAAATGAAAAATAAAGTTTTATCAAAAGAAAATTTTGTTTATTTTTATCAAATTTCTTCTCTAAATTTTTAAAAGGATGACTTTGAAAAGTTATATCTTCATTGAAAAAGGATAAAGAGAATTTCTTAAAAGAAAATATTTTGCTCAAAAGAGAAACTGTCTTTAAATGAAAGAATTTCTTTTTTAGATAAAGACTTGACAAGTTTCAAAGATAAATATGAAGAACTTTTGAATAAAGTGATAATATTTAATAAAGGAAAAGAAAATTTAAATGATATATTGTTATATCAAAAGATTTCTTATAATCATTTTGGACTTGGTTTTTCAAAAGATAAGCATATTGGTCTTGATTGTTTAAAAAATAATGTTGAAAGAACTACACATATCTACAAAAAGAATAATGATAATTTTTTTGTTAAGAAGACAATGAAATCAAAGTATAAATATATCTGGATTCTTAAAAATCTAAATAATATGGACAAAAATGCTTATATTACATCATATGTACATAATATATGTAATTCATGCAATTATGTTTATACTAACAGATGGAAATCAAATTCAAATTAGGTTTGAATTCCTAAAAATTAATATTTTAATTATGTTATGATTAGTGCCATTAACAATATTTTATCTCATAGGTACCATACAAAGAAAAGAGAATACCTGATGATATAAGTTATTTCTAACATTTGGAAATATATCATATGTATGCTGTGATGCAGGGGGAGAAAACTTGTTATATATAGTTGTTATAACCTGTTTTCTGCAGGGGGAGTTTCTTTAAGGGGGAGCTTATGAATACACACATTGTCATCATCAAAAAGGGAGAGAGAATGTTGAAACTTGTTTTGATGATAACAAATATAATTTGGCCATTTTGTGTACTTTATATAGAATGTTAAAAGCCTTGAAACTCACACACACAAATAGTCTTATTAGTCGACTTGACCCTTCCTGTAGTTGACTAATACAATGTCTAGTCGACTTAGCAAAGTCCTATAGTCGACTACGTCCTATCCAGAAAAGATATCAACTTTCTATTTCTTGACTGTTAGTAGCACTAGTCGACTTATCAACATTACTAGTCGACTAATCCATATTGTAGTCGACTAATCATTTTCTACTGGTCGACTAATAGTAGTTTCCAGAGACTTGCATGTCTGTATCAGTCTTAATGTAGTCGACTTCCTTCTTTGACTAGTCGACTAACCCAGGCAAATCTTATTCCCCTAGTCTACTATACTTCCTACCCTAGTTGACTTATAACAGTTTCTGACAGTTAAACATTTATTATTTTCTGGTGTTTATCCAACATTTTTCAAATTTATCTTGATAACTACCCTAACTGACTATAGATTTCAGCTATAAATAGGGATATTGTCCTAGGCTAAACACACCAATTCATATGATTAGTTTTCTGTCCAAACTCTATTGAAATATTCTGTTTTTCAGAAAACTAGTTTCACTTTCTGTTCTTCACACAAATTTCAATCCTCTAAGAATTCTGAGAGTCTGCCTATAAGAGTCTTTGTTCACGATCACATACAAGTCTCAAGGCTTATAGGTTATTTTATAATCACTCAAAGAAAAGTATTGTACAAGGTTATCTTCTTGGTGTTGAGAAGAGGTGTACATGAAAATTATCTTCTTGGTGTAGAGAAGAGTTGAACGGATTTGGCAAAGGTTGTTTGTCAAGTGGTATACAAGGAGTTGATTTTGGGTGTACAAAATCAGGATATGAAAAATCTCAAACGAGTTGCTTGGGGATTGGATGTAGGTCAAGAGGACCGAACTAGAATAAAATCTCTTGTGTTAGCGTTTGCATATTTTCTGAGACTTATTTCCTTTCCTGCAAGTTATTTTATTTAACACTAATTATCTTTGTTTTATGTTGTGTTGACGTTATTTTTAGATCCTATGGGGTTAGCGGTCGACCGCCGGTCGACCGAGTAACCTAAAGAGAGAGCTCAGCTCTCCAACGGTCGACCAGTCGGTCGACCGTGTCCTAACAGAGCCAAAGAGTGTCTCAGTCAGTCGATCGGTCGGTCGACCGCTGTGCACAACAATATCTCAAAATCTTGTACAAAAACGATCGATCGGTCGGTCTACTGATAGAGAAATTTAGCACTGTCAATGGTCGACCAGTCCGTCGACCGACTCAGGGCCAAAAATAGATTTTTAAAAACATTTTGAAGTTCATCTTTTAGCTGACAAAATATATTTTGATCATAAATACAAATAGGGTTATTGTATCATAATAGGTCCAGTGTGTGATCAGGGATCATCACAAAAACTAAGTAGAACTATATTTTGTGAATTTTACTTTTCTAAATGGTAAATCATTTTTTCGAAACCCATTTTTGAAAACTAAATATTAAAACATGTTGAAGTGTTTTCAAAAGCATTTTGAGATATGAGTGGAATGCGTTCGTATGTGTGAATCTCAAGAGCTATCAAACTTACTATCTTGGTTTTAACAAGACTATAAATTTTATACTAAAAATACAAAAAGCAGAAATCTTTTATAGTCTTTACTTCTTTGCAATCTTGATCCTTGAGCTTGGTGAATCTCATGTATATGTCTTTTGGGTGCTTAGTCTCTTGGATCATCATCTTTATGGCTCCAAAATGGTGTGAGTCTTATTAAAGAAGCCAAATGCAACAATAAAAATCCTGAAACTTATTTAAACTAAATTTTTAGAAAACATAACTTCACATGTTTTGTTATCATCTAAAAAAGGCAAATGGTCTTTGGGCCAACAATCTCCCCCTTTTTTATTATGACAATACAAATAGGGTTATTTTAAATAAATAAGTGACTTCAAGTGAAGCTCCCCCTAAATACATGCATATAACAAATATATCATTTAAGCAAAATGCAACATCTAAAGCATATGTATATGATGTTACAATTTAAGCACTATGCATTTTATTTATGCATACAACAGTATAAAAATACAAATAGTATGCACAAATGGTTTCCTCCAACCTCCAATTCCGCCATCCTCTAAAATCCATGGTAGATGGATGGTACACACAATGAGGTACACATAATAAAAATAGACATATCACAAACCACAACCACACACAGAGAAAAGATATGTATATCTCACAATATCAAAACCAACAACAAAAAGAGATACATATCTTGCCAACAGAGATGATATCACATATATATATATATATATATATATATATATATATATATATATATATATATATATATTATATATATATATATATATATATATATATATATATATATATATATATATATATATATATATATCATAATTTATAACAAAACACATGTCCATGCCATATTCCAAAATAAATACATGCCAAAATATATCAAAGTACTACATGTCCAAATATAAAACATTAAACACTATGTGTACAAAACCAAAAGCATAAAACAACATAGATACTCCATCACTCTCCCCCTTTTTGTTAGCATCACAAAAGAGGATCAAGCTTCTTCTTCTTTAGCCTGAAAATCAGGATCTTCTAGAGGAGCTGGCACTCCGGATGGTGTTGAAGGAGGTACTCACAGATCAAAAGGAGGACCCATAGTAGGAAGTGGTTGAGCATAACTGCTTGAATGAGGAGCATGCCTCGCATGCCTACCGAAATCTCATCTACACAACTCTGAAGATATCTGATGGAGGAGCAAACATGCCCCAAGTCATTCTGATATTCCTGTCAAAACTCATCCTGACGTGTCATCTTCTCAAGTTGCATGCTGATCGGGAGAAAACCGCGCACAAAAAGTGTATATTTTGAAATGAAGTTTTAAAGTGTGTGTGCTTGGCTTCCTCGATACTTTCGATATAGCATAGAGACTAAAACGAGTCGAATCCACAAGGACGGGAGGCGATAGAAGCTTACACGGTATGTTCACGTGTATGTTAACGGTTCTTCAAAGTTTTAAAGAATGAAAAGGAAAGAAAATAAAGAATGAAAAGAGAGGTATGGTGAAATACGAAGAAATGGGAAACATAGAAAAGTGGTGTTTGTGATTTTGTTTTTATGTCTAAAATAAAGTGAAAGAGAAAGAAAACTCACAGCTAATAACTACTAATGACTCCATCAACATGCTAACCTCTTAGTAATAATTACCTCACATGTATCATTGGCCATCACTAGTCCTTGGTTCAAGAGCTTTACAAAGCATGACTCATATGCAACTCATCACATCCTAACTCAACAAAACAAGAGTAAGCTACACTTAAATCATCAAAACTAAAAGTAAGCATGGAGTAAAGTAATGTTAGCTTGTTAGAGAGTTAGGAAGCTAGAGTGTTAGATCCATCATCATCAGCCATCAATGGCTCTTGCAAGAGCAAGGCCAAGTAGAGGCTATTAAATTCATGTGGATTATTAAATAAGAAGTTAGACTAGTTGGTGGTTAGTAGTTAGTTGCCATGAGAGAAAAATTAGCTACACATGTAAAAGAGATTAGAGAGAAGAAAACAAAGATAAGGTAAGAGAGCACCTTCCATAGATTGTCACCTTGTATTACAAGCACTCTTGCTTCCAACATATACCACTCTCTCTCCCTATTACAAAATCTACAAAATGGAAAATACAAGAGAGAAAGAAGAAGAACACTAACTTAAACTACCCTAAACTACAAAATGGAGATGAAAACTACCCTAAAACTCTGCATATCTCACTGAAGGAGACCCCAGAGTGGTATTTATAAGCACCAGGGGAAAGGGGGGACCAGTATGGAGAGGCGCGTCGAATCTCGACGCGCAGCTCCACAAGATTGCCGGGGAAACGCGGCATTTGCCACATTTTTTCGGCAGTACTGGGGCGGCGCACACAGCGTCACCCGCTGCGCGCTGCCCAATTGTTTCCCAGTCAGCTTCTGCTCCCGGGTTTTGATTTTGGGCCCCTGGTTTTGACGAATTAGCTCTTCTAGGTTAATGGCTATGATATAGGCTTTTAATCACAAATTAAATGGTGATTTAGGGTCTTCTTCTTCATTGCACACCATGGACCTAGAATCAAGCAACCAAAGCTTTATTAGCAGAATTTTATATCAAATAAATATGCGAATGCGATAAAAATTATGCAAAATTAGAAACTAATCACACCCCTACACTTATCTTTTTACTCGTCCCAAGCAAAACAAAAATAAGAAAATTATTACACCACTTTCACAGGTGACGCGATTGCACTGAGCATGTGCAACAAGCCATTAAACCTCTAGGTTTCTCCTAGAGGAGGAGTTTTATCTCCTGAGGGTGTTCAGCGGATTACACCCACAAAATCCATAAAGAAAGAAATCAAATGTTAGTGTTTTGAAAACGTATTTTGAAATAGAGAAAAGTGTTGAAGTATTTTTGTGAAAATATAAGTGATCCAAGGTCAGAGGTTAACCAGAAATTATTCTTCCTTAAACTAAGTTGAAATGCAAAATCTTGTTATAAATTAAATGTCAGAATTTAAATTGAATTGACTCTTTGATCTTTCATAAAACTCTTAGAAAAATATGTACTTTGTGAACAGTAAAGATCTTTGGGATATCGACTTTAACTTTCATACCATTTATTTATATTATTATATATATTATTATTATTTTGTTTTTTCTCCCCTTAGTTTTCTTAGGCTTTCTTATTTACCCGAGTAGTGAGCCTTTAGCCGGTGACTCCCAAACCAGATGGTCTTAGGACACCAGATGAGAAAACATCCCTCGGACTTAAGGACTCGAGTAAACAAGGCCACAAAACTAAAGGGTATTATTTATTTGTGTCCATCATTTTAGATGTGAATAATCATGCTTCCTGACGCATAATTACACAACTTCAATAAGTGATTTTTATTATCATAATAATATTATTATTTTGAATATATATATTTTTTATGGCATTTCAGTCTTTGTTTCAATCCTAGAAATTGTGTAAGTGTGGTGTGCATAAATCTAAGGTAAAAAATTCAAGATCAAATTATCTTTTCAATCTTACTTTCTTATCTTAAAATTTAAACAAGATCTATTATTTTGACTCGGTTTAAAATTTCATAATTTTAGGTCTTCCTAATTCTTAAGATAATCTTAATTTTCTTAAAAATGGCTCAAAACTATCTCTCTTAATTGAAAAAGTTTTGTAGAAAGAAAAGAAAAGAGTTTTTAAAATAAAATTTTAAAAAGTTCCTAAAAAGAAGTGATAAAGAAAGAAAATTTAAAACTACCTATGTTAGTAAACCCTCCCCCGCACTTATCTCATGCATTATCCTCAATGCATGGTGAATGTATATAGACATGAAACAAATGGGAAGAGAAGAAACATTACCTCATGGTGGTGGCTCCGATGGTGGTCTGATTGGGCTAAGGGTTGCTACCCAATCAAAATAGCGTGGATCGTGTAGGAACCCACCAATGACCTCTCTAATATGACCCAATAAAAGAATGATTGAATGAATTGTCTTATTTAAATATTTATCCCCATCTAATTTTCAATTGTCAAAAATAATTACTAAGTCATTTTTGTCAACATTCTTGTCCAACAATGAAGTGTGATTTTAGAAGATGATGGATTTAGACTCAAATGAATCAGGAACAAAAACTGACACCGATTCGGGAATTTGACTCAGATCAAGTCGAGAGTCAACAATAAGAGTCGAAATTAGTTCAAAATAAGGGTCCAAACCAAAGAATTGATATTCACACATTTTCCCCATTAATGAAGTGTGATCATAAGAGATTGGTGATTCCATTTCACGGTGTACTGGTACAAAATTCAATGTTGACTCTGGAATTGAGAAAAAAATCTGGTAAAGATACCGGAGTCATTATTGAATCAAAAAGTGAAATGGAATTACTAACATGAGGCTCGAGATCACATTCAAGATTAAGTTCAATTTCAGAAAAAGGATAACTTGCCAAAATGTCAGGGATGTGATGTTGGTCAAGTTCAGGTTGGTATGTTGAAATTGAAGCTGGTTTCCAAAATTACATGATTCTTGGGTCCAATTAGCAGAGTTAGGGATATAAGGATTGGTCAAAATTTGACAAGAAAGACTTTCCTCGCTCTCATTGATCAATTCGCTCATTAGTTAGTCTAACCTACTAATAGGTCGTGTAACAAATTTTGAGTCTAATTCATGTTTTCCATACTTTTTATAATTGGTTCTTCGTAAAAAGATGAGTATGGAAGTTGATTTTGAAAATTGTGGTAGAATTGTGAGTCCAACGGATTTTGCTCGAACTCAAGCAAGGGTTCCATACTCAAGTCCAGTATTAATGGTTGTTCATTTTGAATCGGTGAGACTGGAAAAGATGAGCAGACTCTTGAAAATTTGGTTGAGATGATGAGTCCAACATGTTTTGCATTCCTTCACAAAAGACTTCCAAACACTTTTCTAGCTCAAATTTTTCTTCAATTGGATGCTCTAGAAAAGGGGTATGTGGAGTTTGATATGGGAAGGATTGTGAATTGAGCAAATTTTGAACTTGTTGTAGGGACTCTTCCATACTCCTTTCCACATCAGATTTTTCTTTGGTTGGTGGAACAGGAAAAGGAGTATATGAACCAAAATTGGGGAATGAACTTTGTGAAAATTGTGGACAAGGCGGTTGAAAATTTGACTCAGGGGAGGTGAACCCCACTGACTCTCTGAAGATTTGAAATTATTTTGAAAATTATGGTCATATGGTTGGGGATATGGGTCATATTGAGTCGGATAATCCCAACTCGGCATAAATAGTTGGTTCATGTTGTACATTGCTGGGTCAGAGTTATCCGAGTCAAATGAGGTCGGGGTGAAATATGGATTCATATTATAATTGAAAGAATTATTGTTGTTAAAATCCATTTCACAATTTACAAAAAGAAAAACAAACAAACAAACAAACAACAAAGAAAAAGAAAAAGAAAAATAAGCTTATGCTAGGGTTGACCAAAAGTTAATCGACCAGATAGGGGCAAGATCAATGGAGGTATCTGTGCCAGAGCAACGAGCCTAATTATGCCAAACCACTGTTCTTCGAAGTTTCGCCTCTCAATCCCCAACCTTAGACACCGATTTGACAAGAGTCAAATTCTAACAAATTCCTCCTTAGGTCAATCTCTTAAATGAGTCTGAGATGTCTTTAGGGGCCAACGTCTTGCACTTTTTATTAAGGCTTAGGTTGTGTGAGTGGGGAGTTGATTTTTGGGCTAAAAGAGGGTAATAACTTCCCCACCTTATGTTGTATTGGGTTTTTCCCTTAAGTTTAATTCGTGCAAGTGTGCAATATAGATAAGAATGAACATAAAAAAGTGAGTAAATCACTGAAGTGTTTGTCCTATACTATATGCCATGCAATATGTGCACCTCCTATCAATATCACAGTAACACAAGAATAAAATACAGTATATTGGAATGAAAATTGACACGTACCTAGATGCAAATGTCTAAACCGTTTTAAAGCATTCAATTACTGTATTTTAATTCTTAAAATTATTTGCAGTGTACATGTAATATAAAAATTAGCAGCAGAGTATAAGAATATACAAGAAATTACCCGACCACACAAGAGCAAGTGCGGACTTCTGCAACGCTAAAATTTTAACCTGCACACCAAAAAACAAAGAAGAACAGTTAACAAAAACGTGAAATCAAACCGTTCCCATCCCCGGCAATGACGCTAAAATTTGATCGGGGGAAAACCGCGCACAAAAAGTGTATATTTTGAAATGAAGATTTAAAGTGTGTGTGCTTTGGCTTCCTTGATACTTCCGTTATAGCATAGAGGCTAAAACGAGTCGAATCCACAAGGACGGGAGGCGATAGAAGCTTACACGGTATGTTCACGTGTATATTAACGGTGTTGGCCCAAAGGCCATTAGCCCCAAGTTTTGATGATTACAAATCATATGTAGTTAGGTATTAACAAAGTTGTTTAAATAAAGTTTCAGGTAAAAACATAGGTTGATTGTCGGCTCCATCACAAGACTCACACATTTGGAAGCCGCGAAGATTTAGATCCCAGAGCCCAGCACACTAGAAGAGCTCCAAGATCCAGTAAAGTTGAGAAGACTATATACAAGATTTGTATCTTTGCATTTTTCATTTTAGTTAGGATTTATAGTCTATTTGTCAAAACCGAGATGACAGAGGTTGATAACCTTGGGATCATCACACACACACACATTTGATATTGCTTCATGTTTTCAAGCAAAATTTCATTACAAAATTTCTTACCGAGTTTCAAAAAAATGAAGTTTCGAAATAATCAGTTTTTGGAAAAACAAGTTTTTGGGAAAACATTTTTTTACTTTAGAAAAGAATTTTTTATCAAAATATAGTTCAAATTTTATTGGTGTTGATCTATGATCACACTCTGGTCATTCCAAGCCCTAGTAAAGAAAATTTATCGGAAAAATTCTGACTTCAAAAAGATTTTCATCCTGTGTTTTTTGGCCTTGTCCGGTTGACCGCACGGTCGACCGCTAGTAGAGCAGAACTGCTCTGTCGGTCGACCAGGCGGTCGATCGACATGCATCAATGTCCATGTGTGCACGTCGGTCGACCTGCCCGGTCGACCGGCATAAAGAGCAGAGTTCTCTGTTTGTTCCGGTCGACCGACAGAGAGTTTACACTCTCTGTTTGGGAACTTCGATCGACCGTCCGGTCGACCGCTTTCCTAATGGTTGGAAATTTGACCGTTGGCGATCGACCGGCCCAGTCGACCGGCAGCAGACAAAGTCTGCTGACTGGCTGCCAACGGCTATATTATGTTTTGTCTTTTGTTGGGGTTCTCCTAACGGATCTGTTGGCTTTTCTAATCTAGTTTTCATCCCCTATAAATAGTGGGAGTCTTATAAAACTCAAATACAAGATTTACAAGTTTAAAATCAAAGTTTTTCAAAGTTTAGCCTTTTAGCAAAAGATTTTCCCTTGAGCCACATATTTCCAATCCTTTGGTGTTTTAGCTTGAAGCATTCTCCTCTACTTCTCTACTTTGTTTTGCACTACATAATCTCTAAAGTTTCATCTCCTCATCTTGGTTGTAGGATTGTACATGTGAGCTTAGTTTATGATCAAGTGTTGATCACCATTTCCTCAAATTGAGAAGTTGTAGAGGTTGCGGCCTCAAGGGAGCTAGTGAGCTCTAAGTTGGTGTTGCGGCACCGTGAGAGAGGACAAGTGTGTCCGAAGAGTTCTAGTGAGAACTTGTACTCGATTGACGATCCGTGAGATCAAGCATAGTGGAAATCCTTCATCGTGTTGAAGGCGAGGACGTAGAGCAGTGGCTCGAACCTCGAAACATATACTTGCGTTTGCGATTGTCCACATCTCTCTAAACTCTACTCTCTCCTTTACTTGCACTACTATTTGTCTACTCTCTTGCAAGTTTCATTATTTTTGTTGCATATTGTTAATTAATTTTTAATCCGCATTATTTGCCAATAAGTATAGCCATCACCTATTCACCCCCTCTAGGTGATTTCAATTGGTATCAGAGCCTAACCCTAGCATTTGTTTTAATCACCTTAGGGAGATCCTCATTATTTGGCTATATCTATTTGTTGCATTCATTATTTGTTATGCACTAAACTTGTTTTCATGGCATCAGTTGACTTCTCTAGCATCGAGTCCCTACCCAAATTTGAGGGGTTAAACTTCCCCATTTGGAAGGTCAAAATGAACCTATTCCTAAAGTCCCTAGGAGTTAGAGTTGCAAAATCTATTACCAAAGAATTTATTGAACCTCACAGTGATGAGAATACATGGTCCGAAGTAACTGCTAAGGACTATAAGGCTAATGCTAAAATCCAATATGTACTTACTCAAGCTTTAAATGAAGATGATCTTTCCCGCATTATTAACTGCAAATCTGCTTATAAAGTGTGAAATGTTCTTATTATTACTCATGAGGGGACGTCGCAAGTCAAGAGATCTAAAATTGACTTGCTCTGTTCTCAATATGAGAATTTATATATACTTGATAATAAAGGTATAGATGAAATGCTCACTCGGTTCACCAAGATTACTAATGCTTTATCTTCTTTAGGTGACAACATCGACAATGACCAAAAGATCCGGAAGATTATTAGAGCTCTTCCCAAGTCTTGGGAAGTCAAGGCAACCACCTTCAAGGAGCTCAACGATAGGGAGGAGATGGACTTCTCCGACTTCATCAGTAATTTCAAAACACATGAGATGGAGATGAAGGTGAGGGAAGAAAGGGAGGCACCAAAGAAGAAAGCACTTGCTTTCAAGGCGGCTCCATCCTCTTATGATGAAGAGGAATCATCGGAAGAGTACAATGAAGACTTTGCCTTGCTGATAAGAAAAGTGGGCAAAATGTTCTACAAGAAAGGTAGACAAAACAACTTCCGAAGAGGAAGGCCTCAAGGAAGTTTTGAAAAGAAAAGAGAGGAACCGGGACCATGTTTCCATTGTAAAAGAACGGGACATCTACTTGCGGATTGCCCCTCTCTACAAGCTACTACCTCCAAGAATGTGCAAAAGAAAAAGAAGGCAATGGTGGCCACGTGGGATGACTCTGAGACCAAATCCGAAGAGGAGATCGACACCGCACACATGTGCTGAGTGGCACGTAATGGTGAAGCTTCTAAGGTAAACCTAGAAAACTCTTTAGAAGATGAAGATTTAACCATGGATGAATTAGCTCAATTTTTGAAGAATTACAAAGTAGATATGAAATTTCTCTAGCTCAAAATAAAAAATTGAAAAAGGAAAATGATTCTTTAAAGAATAAATTTGAGCTTGTTTTAAATGAGAAAAATGAATTGTCAAACTCTTTTGAGAAAATGAAAAAGGACTTTGAAAATATAAAACTACTTGTAAGGGCAAAAGCACAATCACCACTTGTAATCGAAATGAATTTTTAGAGATCCAAAAATACATTGAAGCTTTGGATACTAAATTAAAGAAATGTGCATTTGATATGACCAAATTTGCATCTATGTTTCCTAAGGGAAAAACCCAAGGGAAACACACTCCTCATGCATCAAACTCACACAAGCATGCACACTCACACAAGCATGCATTTATGTATGGTAGAATTTATACATGTGCACATTGTGGCCGCAAAGGCCATTTAGCAAAATTTTGTTATGCTAAGCTAAACTTATCTGATAAAAATATTTGGGTTCGATAAAATACTAACCCTATAGGACCCAAAAAGATTTGGGTACCAAAAGACACGCCAAATTTAATTGATACAGGTGCATTGTCCTCCTCCAAGACTTAGGGGGAGATGGTGCTCGGGTGGTGGATGCATCAAAGCTTAACGAATACATCGTCACTAGCATCGCTATCAAAGAGGCACCCACTTTGGAGATTACCCATGGTTTGGTAACTTCTCCACCTAATATTTCTTTTATATGTATAGGATTTGCTAGTTGCATTTTTTTGATAATATGCCTTACATGTGTAAACTTGCATATCCATTTTTTTTTTTTGTATCTCAACTATGATTGGGAATGTGTATTCATTTTGCTTTTATATTTGCCATATATTATTTGTCCATATATCAAATTTTTTGGTAAATAAATGTTTTATAAGAATATTGTCAAAATAAAGATTTATTTAACCAAATTAAGCAAAGAAATAGAGATGGCAATTGCGCGCCTCAACTCTTATCTAGAGGAATGTAGGGAGAAGTTCAGAACCCTTAAAGGGGTATTCGGCTTCAACATCTCATATTTATCGCTTAATTATTAAAAAAAAGGGAATATATTGTTAATAAAAAGAAATAAAAAAAAAATAAATTTTTTTGGTTTGTCATGCCAAGTAAGATTTCAATCGATTTCAACATTATTTTTGTGATTACATAAGAAAAATATATATTCTTTTTAAAAGAAATTAACCTAAAAGTCAAAAATTCAAAACAGTTTTTTTTTAACTGTTTTCAGCAGTACTGATCGACCGACTGGTCGACCGAGTTGGCCTGTCATAGGCCCGGTCGACCGACCCAGCCTGAAATAGAAAAAAAATTCTGCCCGAAGCCGGTCGATCGACTGAAACCGAGATTGCTCTCGGTTTCCACCGGTCGACCGGGCAGTCGACCGGGCGTCGGGTAAAACTGTTGTTTACCCGGTTGCTTTATAAACCCTAAAAACCCCAATTTCCTCATTCCTTCTCTTTCCACCGCCTCCTTCACTTTTCCTCTCCAAATTTCTTCACCCTAAACCCATTCCAACCTTCTTCCACTCCTCAAAATCCCTAAATCCCTTCATAAAAATTGGGTAAAATTGCTCTCAGGCTCCAAATCTACAGTCTCTTTGGGATTTTCTCTTGGTTTGTTAAGGTATCATCTATTTCCCCTAGATCTTTTAATTTTTCCTTGTCATTCCTTGTTTTTCTTGCTTAGATCGTGCTTTTATCTTGATTATCCATCCAATATGTTAAAAAGATCTAAATCTAAAAAGGGGAAAACCCTCGAATCATCATCCACCCCTTTTGTTTCAGAAAATGCATCACATAGGTTCACCTTAATTTCATGTAAAAATGTTATCTCAGGTAGGACTGTGGTGCTCAGTGATTTTGAGCACTTCAATCTTACAAATATTCTAGGATCCAGTTCTCTAGAAAATTTTGTTACCATTAAGAAACCAGTTTATCCTGAATTGGTACACTATCTTTACTCTAATCTATCATTTCAACAAAATTATATTAGATTTAGAGTCATGGGCAGAGATATAAACATCTTTCTTTAAAAATTTGCAAGTCTTCTACACCTCTCCTGTGAGGGGGTAGATATTTTTAACGTAGATCTTCATGACTTTACTTATCCTGACGGTAAGTCTACCCACACCGCCTCTATCCTGCTTCACGATGATGACAACCCTGGCTTAGTTAGGAATGAGGAGGTGAAGTACTATACTCTCACCGCCCAAGTCCTAGCTAAGATCGTGTTCTATAACCTCCTGCCAAAATCAGGAGAGTATAGTCACGCTAGGAGTTCCGCTCCTCTGGTCATCTATTACCTTCTGAAAGGCATTAGAATAAACATTTCCAAACTAATCATCGACTATATGACATCTGATCACCTTCTTATACCAAACCGGTACTTGCCCTTTGGGATGCTCATCACTCGTCTATTGAAGCAATTAAGATTTGATCTTTCCTCCGAACGGTCAGTTAAACTATCAGTAGACATAAACAGCACCCTCCTCAAGAGGATGCGTGCTAGGTAGCGTCCTCCTGCTTCTCAGCCGCAGCCTATCTTTCCTGCTTTTCATGTATCCTCCTCTGGCTCTTCTGCTCCTTTCGACCCCTACCTAGCTTTATCCATTCAGCTTCGGGAGCACAGCCAGTAAATTTCAGCTGAGATGGCCACAAACTATCAGTGGCTGGAGCAGCGTTTGGACAATAACCTCAACCATATCTGTGACTACATTCGCTACATGCACACATGTATCGGAGACATCTACACTAGTTTGATTGGCCGGCTCCTCTTCCTCGTGGTCGTGCACAGCCACTTCCTGCTTTCAACCCTCCATTCGTCGCATGGGCTTCTCCTACTGCTCCACCTCCATGGCCTACTTCCCCGGAGGACCCTGATTTTACGAGGCGTTGACCCCTTTTGTTGTTGATAAAAAGGGGGAGAGATTTTATGGAGTTATATCTGGGGTGTTTTCATGTTTGGAGGATTAATGTATTTGGATATGTAGTTTGCTTTGTGTGGACATCTTTATTTGTCTTTGGTATGTATTTTATGGACATGTGGATATGTGTTTTATCTAGTTTTGAGGTTGGCATGAACCTCCTAGCATGTATGGACATCTTTTTTATTATGTTATGGCAGTTATCTTTTATTTGTTGTTGGTTGTGTATTGTATTTGTTTTATCCTTGATCCAATCATCTACTTTGGATGTTGGAGGTATTTCTGGATAGATGGAGGTAACCATGTATGCATACACTTTCATATTTCTGTATTCTTTCTATGCATAGATGGTTAGCATATGTGCCTAATTGTCATAACATATATATGCTTTTATTGTGCATTTAGTTCTTTCATATCATAGTCTTATATATGCACGTGTTAAGGGGGAGCTTCGCTTGAAGTCTCTACCCAAAATATTTCTAATAACTCATAAGTTTTGTCATCATCAAAAAGGGGGAGATTGTTGGCCCAAAGGCCATTAGCCCCAAGTTTTGATGATTACAAATCATATGTAGTTAGGTATTAACAAAGTTGTTTAAATAAAGTTTCAGGTAAAAACATAGGTTAATTGTCGGCTCTATCACAAGACGCACACATTTGGAAGCTGCGAAGATTTAGATCTCAGAGCCCAGCACACTAGAAGAGCTCCAGGATCAAGTAAAGTTGAGAAGACTATATACAAGATTTGTATCTTTGCATTTTTCATTTTAGTTAGGATTTATAGTCTATTTGTCAAAACCGAGATGATAGAGGTTGATAACCTTGGGATGTCACACACACACATTTCATATTGCTTCATGTTTTCAAGCAAAATTTTATTACAAAATTTCTTACTGAGTTTCAGAAAAATGAAGTTTCGAAAAAATAAGTTTTTGGAAAAACAAGATTTTAGAAAAACGGTTTTTACTTTAGAAAATAATTTTTTATCAAAATATAGTTCAAATTTTCTTGGTGTTAATCTATGATCACACTCTGGTCATTTCAAGCTCTAGAACTTTATTTTGTATCTAACCATCTAAAGAAAATTTATCGGAAAAATTCTGACTTCAAAAAGATTTCCATCCTGTGTTTTTTGGCCTTATCCGGTCGACCGCTGGCAGAGCAAAACTGCTCTGTCGGTCGATCGGGCGGTCGACCGACACGCACCAATGTGCATGTGTGCACATCGGTCGACCGGCCCGGTCGACCGGTAGAAAGAGCAGAGCTCTCTGTTTGTTCCGGTCGATCGGCCCGATCGACCGACAGAGAGTGTAAACTCTCTGCTTAGGAACTTCGGTCGACCGTCCGGTCAACCGCTTTCCAAACGGTCAGAATTCCGACCGTTGGTAGTCGACTGGCCCAGTCGACCGGCAGCAGACAAAATCTACTGACTGGCTGCCAACGGCTATATTCTGTTTTGTCTTTTGTTGGGGCTTCTCCAAACGGATCTATTGGCATTTCTAATCCAGTTTTCATCCCCTATAATAGTGAGAGTGTTATACAACTCAAACACAAGATTTACAAGTTCAAAATAAAAGTTTTTCAAAGTTTAGCCTTTTAGCAAAAGATTTTCCCTTGAGCCATATATTTTCAATCCTTTGGTGTTTTAGCTTGAAGCATTCTCCTTTTCTTCTCTACTTGGTTTTGTACTACACAATCCCTAAAGTTTCATCTCCTCATCTTGGTTGTAGGATTGTGCATGTGAGCTTAGTTTGTAGTCAAGTGTTGATCACCATTTCCTTAAATTGAGAAGTTGAAGAAGTTGAGGCCTCAAGCGAGCTAGTGAGCTCTAAGTTAATGTTGTGGCACTGTGAGAGAGGACAAGTATGTCCGAAGAGTTCTAGTGAGAACTTGTACTCTATTGACGATCTGGTGGGATCAAGCATAGTGGAAATCCTTCATCGTGTTGAAGGCAGTGACGTAAGGCAGTGGCTTGAACCTCGAAACATATACTTGCGTTTGCGATTGTCCACATCTCTCTAAACTCTACTCTCTCCTTTACTTGCACTATTATTTGTCTACTCTCTTGCAAATTTCATTATTATTGTTGCTTATTGTTAATTAATTTTTAATCCGTATTATTTGCCAATAAGTATAGCCATCACCTATTCACCCCCCTCTAGATGATTTCAAACGGTTCTTCAAAGTTTTAAAGAATAAAAAGGAAAGAAAATAAAGAATGAAAAGAGAGGTACGGTGAAATACGAAGAAATGAGAAACATAGAAAAATGGCATTTGTGATTTTGTTTTTATGTCTAAAATAAAGTGAAAGAGAGAGAAAACTCACGGCTACTAACTACTAATGACTCCACCAACATGCTAACCTCTTAGTGATAGTTGCCTCACATGTATCATTAGCCATCACTAGTCATTGGTTCAAGAGCTTTACAAAGCATGACTCATATGCAACTCATCACATCCCAACTCAACAAAACAAGAGTAGGCTACACTTAAATCATCAAAACTAAAAGTAAGCATGGAGTAAAGTAATGTTAGCTTGTTAGAGAGTTAGGAAGTTAGAGTGTTAGATCCATCATCATGAGCCATTAATGGCTCTTGCAAGAGCAAGGCCAAGTAGAGACTATTAGATTTATGTGGATTATCAAATAAGAAGTTAGACTAGTTGGTGGTTAGTAGTTAGTTGCCATGAGAGAAAAATTAGCTAAACATGTAAAAGAGATTAAAGAGAAGAAAATAAAGATAAGGTAAAAGAGCACCTTTCATAGATTGTCACCTTCTATTATAAGCACTCTTGCTTCACAACATGTACCACTCTCTCTCCCTATTACAAGATCTAAAAAAATGAAAATACAAGGGAAGAAAAAGAAGAACACTAACCTAAACTACCCTAAACTACAAAATGGAGATGAAAACTACCCTAAAACTCTGCATATCTCACTGAAGGAGACCCCAGGGGGGTATTTATAAGTGCCAAGGGAAAGGGGGGACCTGTATGGAGCCACGCGTTGAATCTCGGCGTGCGACTCCACAAGATTGCCACGGAAACGCGGCATTTGCCTCGTTTCGGCAGTAGTACTAGGGCGGCGCACGCAGCGCCGCCGCTACGCGCTGCCCAATTATCCCCCTATCGGCTTCTGCTCCCAGTTTCTGATTTTTGGCCCCTGATTTTGACGAATCAGCTCTTCTAGGTCAATGGCTATGATATAGGCTTTTAATCACCAATTAAATAGTGATTTAGGGTCTTCTTCTTCATTGCACACCATGGACCTAGAATCAAGCAAGCAAAGCTTTATTAGCATAATTTTATATCAAATAAATATGCGGATGTGATAAAAATTATGCAAAATTAGAGACTAATCACATACAAATATTCAGAGAATGATCTTAAAATTGTGCAGAGAGTGCAGTAAGAGGATCTGCAGAAGCGAAAGTGGATTCGGATGCAAACGGCGGAATAACAGAAGGGTGGAATAGAAGCACACTCTCTTACATGCATCCTCTTAAGAAGAGTACTATTGATGTCAATAGAGGGTGCAACAGATTTTTCACCCGAGAGGTCAAATTTGAAGAGTTTAAGATGGCGGGTGATAAGAATCCCAAAAGGAAGATCCTTATTTGGGATCAACAGATGTTCATAGAGCCTGAAATCGACGATGAGCTTGAGAATGTTGACTTTAATGTCTTTCAGAAGGTAATAGATCAGAGTGCAGAGGACCCTCGTGCGTGGCTATATTCTCCTGATTTTGGCAGGAGATTATAGAACACGATCTTCGCAAGGACTTGAGCGGTGAGAGTATAATACTTCACCTCTTCGTTCCTTACTAGAGCCAGGCTGTCATCACCGTGGAGCAACAGAGAAGCGGTGAGAGCAGTCTCACCGTCCAAATATTCTAAATCATGTAGGTCAATATTGTGGATATCTACACCATCACAAGAGAGATGGAGTAGACAAGAAAATTTTTCGAGTCAGAGGTCAATATCAATGCCCTTGACTCTAGACCAAATGTGATTAGCATGGAAAGATAAGTTAGTGTAGAAATAGTGAATTAACTCTGGATAAATAGGTTTTTTGATAGTAACAAGAAATTCAAGGAAGCTAGTTCCCAATATTTGGGTTAGATTAAGATGATCAAAATCAGCTAGAACAACTGTACGACCCGAAATCACGTTTTTATTGTGAATTATAGAAATTTGTAAGAAGCATTTTGTGAAATAAACAAATTCATGGAGGATACCGATTGTCTAGCCTTTTTTGATCTAGGGCATTTCGACATGATGGAAATAAATATGATAGAGATCACAAACTAGGGCACAAAATTTAAAGAAATAGATGGAAAAATTGAAGCAAGAATTTTTGGGGAAGAAACTTGGGCATACCTAAAAAATTTCAAAAAATCCACATTAAAGTTTAAAATGCAAAAGATAAAAGCTAGATCCAAGAAATTTTAGGGTTGGATTTGAGAAGGGAATGGATTTGGGGGAGAGAGAAAGAAAAAATGGGAAAAGAAGATGAGGGAAGTCGGTAAAAGAAGAAATAATGAAAGAGAAAAAGGGGATCTAGGTTTAAAGACTCAGGAAAATGCCCAGACCTGAAAATTGATCGACCAGTATGTCGACCGTGGTCCACCCAAGACCAAAACATATTACAGTCTGTCGACCGCTCAGTCGACCAGCCTAAGGCCGAGAGCACTGTAAATTAAAACAGGCTATCTCAGCCGATCGTTCGGTTGACCGCTCGGTCGATCGGTCTTAAAAAAATTCACAGGCAAGTTCGGTTGACCGGTCGGTCGACCGGAACACCCCAAAAATTGAAATTTTGACTATTTAAAAGTAGAATGTTGAAATCAACTTAACTAATATCTTTTCATAGGTAAAAATAGAAGTACATATGTTATATAGGCATGGTATAAGTATAAATATGATATCAAAATAGATTTATATATATAAAAATATAGTTTGCATTATTTAATTCATATTTTAGGCAATTAAAATTCTTGATTTATTGCTTAAAAATGATTTAAATAAAATGCCCAAATACAAGATAGATACACATGAAAAAAATGTACATGTTTGTGATCAAGAAAAAGTAGCTAGGCACACATACATATATATCTATAAAAAAATGAACATGGGTATATACTACAAGCATGAGCAATCAGGCAATGGACGTGTAGGGTGAAAAAAATAGAGTTATCAAAGAACTAGCTAAAACATGAACATGCTATCAATTCTATTACAAAATAAATCATGTTATCACAAATAAAAACTTGCTATTCATACGCATGTAAAGCTCTAGCTAGAAATAAAATTTTTAAGTGGAGATATTACCGAACCATAGGCAATCTCCAAAAAGAGGTGGTGTTCTCCTACCTATTTTTCTTAATAGCGATGTATTATATTGGTTGATCCTTTGCACTCCAATGCATCCATCACTAAGGCACCATCTCCCCTTACGTCTTATAGGAGAACACACCTATTTCAATCAAATTCGGTGTGTTTTTGGTACTCAAATCTTTTTGGGTCCTATGGGGTTAGCATTTTCTCGAACCCAAACATTTTTATTTAACATATTTAAGTTTGCATAACAAAATCTAGCTAAATGGTCTTTGCGGCCACAATGTGTTCAAGTTTACGCTTTGCCATAAATAAATGCATGATGGTGTTGGTGTGTATGTAAAGATGTTGTGCAGATGAAGTATGTTGTGTATGAGTGGATGTGTGTTTCCTTTGGGTTTTACCGTTTGGAAACATTGAGCTAATCTTATTTATATCAAAAGCACATTTCTTCAAAGTGGAAACGTTAATGCGTTTTTAAATGCTCAAAAAATCTTTTCTATCTAAATTAATGTTAGGGCTTTTTCCCTTGCAAACAATTTTGTGATCATTAAAATCTGTTTTTGGTCTTTTTATACAAAAAGATAAATCATTTTTCTCTTTAAAAGCAATATCTAATTTATTCTTTAAAATATCATTTTTCTTTTTCAACTTCTTATTTTGAACAATTGAAATCTCATAGCGGTCTTGTAATTCTTAAAAAAATTGAGCAAGCTCATCCATAGTTAAATCATCTTCTCTCTAAAACCCCTTAATTTCATAGTTTTTTCGAGTAAATCCTTCTATATTTCGGGCCAAATCTTTGTTTGTTATCCTCAAAATGTAAAAAAGAGCTAGATCTGAGAAGGGTAAAACACCTAAATCATTCTCAAACCCTTTTTCTTAAAATGCTCTCACAGATTTTCTGTAATTCACAATAAACATGTTATCTCTGGTAGAACCATGGTGCTCGCTCACTTTGAGCACCTGAATCTTTCTACCATCTTGTGTACTAGCTCACTTGAACATCTTGTTACTATTAAAGAACCTAGCTATCCTGAGCTTGTACACTACTTTTACTCTAATCTGACATTTCAAAATAATCACGTCAGATCTAGGATTTTGGGCAAGGATATAAATAATTCTCTAGAATGATTTGCCCATCTGCTACACCTCTCCTGTGAGGGTGTAGATATTTATAATGTTAATCTTCATGAGTTTGATTATCCTGACAGTGAATCTGTCCGCACCGCTGATCGGGGCGAACCAGCACTCAAAAATATGTAATTTGTCAAATCAATGTAAAAGATCGTATGTGCTAATGTGCCCTCGATACTTCCGTTATAGCATTGGCTCAACGGGTCGAATCCACAGGGACGGGAGGCGATAGAAGCATTAACAAGTTTTATTCACGTTTTATATTAACAATTCTTCTTTGTTAAAGAATTAGAAAAAGAAAAAGAAAAAGAAAAGAAAAGGAAAGCAAGCATGTGGTAGGTGGAGAAGGCGATGAAAACGGCGAAGAAAACAAAAGAGGAGTGGTTTGAAAAACAAAATAGAAAAGAAGAAGAAGCTTGTAGTAAAGAAAATGAAAACAAAGACAAACAAAGAAAGCGGTAAAAACAACGATGAAAAGATAAAAGAATTGATTTTTAAAATAAGACAAAAGAAAGCTCATGGCTACTAACTACTAAGTAATCCACTAACCATGCTAACCTCTTAGTGATACTTGCCTCACATGGATCCTCGGCCATCACTAATCCTTGGCTTCAAGAGACGATACAAAGCATGGAAAATAAGATGGTTCATCACATTCAAACTTGCATCAAGAGCAAGCTAATACAAACATTATATTATCAAACCATTAGAAGTAAGCATGAAATAAGAGAGAGTTAGCTTGGTTAGCAAGTTAGATGTTAGAACCCATCATCATGAGCCATCAATGGCTCTTGCAAGAGCAAGGCCTTATAGAGGCTACTAGATTCATGTGGATTATCAAGTAAGTGGTTAGATGGTTAGTGGTTAGTAGTTAGATTGCCATGAGAAGAAGAAAATTTAGCCAAGCAACATGTAGAAGATGGAGGAGATTACATTGGAGAAGAAAGGAGGCACCTTTACATAGACTGTCACCATCTATTACATTAATCCCTCTCTATCTCTCTCTCTCTCTGAATCTCTCAGCCCTAATACATGATCTAAAAACGAAATAACATAACAAAATATAAGAAAATGAAGAACACCTATCTACACTACACTAAAACATAGAAACCCTAGCCTAAAAATGAAAACTGCCTCGTTCTGGACCTATGCAGGGGTATTTATAGGCATAGGAGCCTTCTGGAAGACGAGACGGGCCCACGCGTCAAAAATCGATGCGTGGCCCCACCAATGGGCCACGAATCCGCGGCCAAACCAGGGAGTTATGTCCCTGGTTTTGGTGCGAAGATGCTGTTGGCCCAAAGGCCTTCCACTCTATTTTTGATGATGATTAACTCATGTAGTTATGTTTACTAATAATCTTGTGTTGTTTAAGTTTCAGATCATTAACCAAGATATTAGTTGGTGATTAGCTTCAACAAGGTGTTTAGAAGCTTTTCATGATGATTCCAGGGCCAAAGCGTCAAGATCACACATTGCCTAGCCCATGGATGGAGTTTTGGAGCAAGTCAAGTTGAAGATGAAGATCATCAAGAAGACTTAGGTATCCATAGTTTAGATAGTGTGTTTTTAGATCCATTTGTAAAGTTTAGTATACTTGATATGCTCAAGTGCACAACACACACAAAAAGTTTTATGATTTGGATTTGGTTTTCATGAATAGTAGATCAAAACAAGTTTACTTTATTTCTATGTATATTAGATGTCTTCTAGATATACATACATGGTTTAACTTACTAAGACAAACTTATTTTGACTATCCTATTCATGTATTGAAAAATCAAGTTTGATAAAAATACAAGTTTTGTTTTTGATAAAATTTGCAAGACTCGAAAATGAATTGATATGATTGATATATGTCTTGAAATTTTTATCACAAGTTTGTGTTTCAATACAAAATGTTAAAACAATTTTTATGGGATTATCAGAAAAGATAAAAGATTTTTATAAAATAATTTTTCCAGTTTTTCTGACCTAGTTTCTGTTCCAAGCTTCTATTTAGTCGACTAAGTCAACTGACCTAGTCGACTAGGCAAAAGTCGGTCGACCGACGTGCACAAATCTGTGCACATTTGGAGGCACTGGGACGGTCGACCGCTCCGGTCGACCGGGGCACTTACAGTGCTCTCTGTTTGTTTCGGTCGACCGGGCCAGTCGACCGCTATTGCCCAACGGTCATATTTCTGACCGTTGGCGGTCGACCGGGCCGGTCGATCGTTGCCTGTCAGAGCTGCCAGCTCAGCTCTAACGGCTAGTTTTCTGATGGGCCTATAAAAGCCCCATCTCTTTGGGTTTTTGGCCAAGTTTTTTTGAGCAAATTTTTCCTGACTTCTTCAGTGTTTTAAAAGAGTTTTCAAAAGAGTTTTAAGTCCCAAAAGATCAATCTTAATTGCTTTTAAGTGTTTTGTTATTTTCAAAGAAAACAAGTTTTTGGGAATTGATTTCTTGTTCTTTATCTCCATATCATTTTGGTATTTTCCCAAGAGATTTTCTTTGATCAAAACACTTGTGTTTTTCCACACTTGAGCTATATCTTCTATCCTAATCTATTAGGATCTTTTGTTTTGTGGAAAAAGAAAAAGGAAAGAGGTTTGTGGTTGAAAGAGACCACCTATTGTAAACCCTTGATTTCGTGGTTGCTCCCTCTTTGGTAGAGGTTGAGGTTGTGTTTTGGGTTATTGGTTTGCTCCCTCTAGAGAGAGGTGGAGTTTGGTTGTAAACCCTCTTCGGTAGAGGTGTTGGTTGTTGTTGTTTTTGTTGTATTGGCTACGGGCCTACCCCTTAGTTGTGAGGTGGTTGTTTGAGAGAGGAGTTCGGTACTCCATTATTGTAAAAATCCTTCTCGGTGAAGGTTCCCTCGGTGGGAGTCCTCGGTGGACGGTATAGTGGATTGGAAATCCTACACGGTGGTGTAGGCGGGGATGCAGAGTAAGGGTGCTCGAACCTCGAAACATATCATTGTGTTTGCGTTTGATCCACTTGTCTCTAAACTCTCTCTTTATATTGTGCAAAGCATCATACTTCATTCATATCATACATATCTATTTGCTTGTGTTGCCTTGCATATATTCTTATTGCCATTCATCCTTATTTGCTTGGCTTGCTTGTGTGTGTGCCTAACTTATACTTAACCAATAAGAGCTTCACATAGCACCTCAACCCATTCAAGGGGAATCAAGAGGAGTTAGTCCAGAGCCCTTCACGGGGAATTCGGCTACACTTGTTGTGTTGTATTAAGTTTGTGCAAGATTTGCATTAGCTTCCGCATTTAGCGCACTTAGTTTGCATTTAGTTTTAGATTAGCACTAACACTTATTCACCCCCCCTCTAGGTGTTTCCCTTTTCAGATGCGTCGTGTCTCTAGGAGCTTCCTGATATATTCTATTTCTGGTAATTTCGCCCGAATATTCGTCTGACGTGCACAAGAGTCTTGGTTCGACGTATCTTCTAGATGATCTCTTGCTTGGCCTCTACGAAATTCGGGATTAATTACCTTAAAAGGGGTTTAATTAAGCTCTTATTACTCCTTTGCCCTTGAACTCTTGATTTACCTGCAATAGAGACCAAAATATGGTTTAGACCGACAATTTATTCATAAATCGGTGGGGAAATGCGATATAATAATGCATAATCGTAGACTAATCAATCGCCTCTTTGTTGCTTCACGATGATGAAAGCTCTGCTTTACTTAGGAATGAGGTGGTTAAGTATTACAATCTCACCGCTCAAGTCTTAGCCAAGATCATGTTCTATAATCTCTTGCCAAAATCAGGAGAATATAGTCATGCACGGGGTTATGCTCTGCTCTTGATCTATTGCTTTCTGAAAGGCATTAGAGTTAACATTCCAAAGCTCATCATCGATTACATGGTCTCCGACCAACTCCTAATCTCAAACTGACACTTGCCCTTTGAGATGCTCATCAACCGCCTCCTAAAGCAGCTAAAATTTGATCTCTCCACTGAACGGTTCATCGAACTGTCATTTCACATTAACAACACTCTTCTAAAGAGGATGCGTGCTAGGAAGCATGTTCCTGCTCCTCAGTCCGCTCCTATCATTCCTGTTGTTGTTTATGGATTCTATTCAGCCTCTTCTGCATTTTTTGATCCTTACTCAGCCCTCTCTGTTCAGCTTCGGAAGCATGACCTGAAGATATCCTGCAAACTTTTAGAGGATGGAGCAAAGAGTTGATAATGATCTGCAGTATATCTGCGCCTTTATTCGGTAGACCTATGGCGAAGAAACCTACAGTAGGAACGCTTTGCCTGTTCCACTTCCGAGAGGCCACTCACAGCCCCTTCCTACATCGGGCCCTCCGTTTGATACATGGGCACCTCCTCTAGCTTCTCCGAGACACCGGCTCCTCCAGAAGATCTAAACTTTCAGGAGGATTGACCCCTTTTGTAGATGAGAAAAAGGGGGAGAGATTTTATGAAGTTATCTTTGGGAGTTATTATATTGGGTGTTTTTATCTAGGCTGTTTTATTTTTATTTGAGTCTTTATTTATGTATTTTTGGACATGTAGTATTTGGAGTATTTGGTGGACATGGACATGTGTTTGTTAGCAGTATTTGGTGGACATGTGTTTTTACGTCGTATGTATCTTGTTTTGAGGTTGGCATGAACCTCTGTATGGACATATTTATTTTATGATATCTCTATTGTCTTTAGGAAGTTATGTATCTCTTTCTTTATACTGATATATTTAACACATGTCTTCTGTGTGTGTGATATATGGTATATTTATATTTTTAGTGTTTTCTTTATAAACCAACCATCTGCCACTTAAATTGGAGATTGGAGGCTATTGGATGGATGAAGAAAACTTTTTGTGCATACACCTTTGAAATTCTGTATTCTTGGTATGTATAGATGGGTTGCATAAGAGCTTGATTGATATATCTTATCATATGCTTTTATTGATGCATTTAACTTTTATGTCACATTCTGATATATGCATGTGTTTAGGGGGAGCTTCGCTTGAAGTCTCTTCCCAAATTATTTGTGATAACTCCATGTGTTTTGTCATCATTAAAAAGGGAGAGATTGTTGGCCCAATGGCCATTAGACCTAGTTTTAATGATAACAAAACATATGTAGTTATATTTTTAACAATTTTTTTAACAAAGTTTCAGGATAACTATTTGTTGCATTTCAGCCCATCACAAGACTCACACATTTAGAATCCAAGAAGATGCAGATCCCAGAGCTTAAGCACATAGAAGAGCTCAAGGATCAAGAAGACTATATCAAGATTTGTATTTTAGATAGGATTTATAGTTATTTGTTAAAACCAAGATGATATTGGTTGATAGCCTTTGGGATTGACATACACACACATATTTCATACTCCTTTGCATTTTTAACAAGAGTTCATAAGTATACTCTTTATCGTTTTTCAAAATTGAGTTTCAGAAAAAACAAGTTTCGAAAAAATTGAGTTTTTGATTTAAAAAGGAATTCTGTCAAAATATGGTTCTAACTTTATTTTGTGTTGATCCATGATCACACACTGGTTCTTCAAGTCCCTATAACTCTATTTTGCATTTAAACATCAAAAGTGATTTTATCAGAAAAAAGAATAGTTTAAAAAAGATTTCCATAACTTGACTTTGGCCCTTTATTGGTCGACCGGGCGGTCGACCGTATGCAGAACAAAATCGGCTGCATGTGTGCACTTCGGTCGACCAGGTGGTCGACCGACTGCAAGAGCTTTGCTCTCGGTTGGGTCTGGTCGATCGGCCCGGTTGATGAACAGAGAGTTTAACTCTCTAGTTAGGAACAACGGTTGAACATCCGGTCGACCCCTATCCCCGGCAGTCAAAAATCCGACCGTTGGCAGTCGACCGGCAGAAGAATTTTTTGCTATGATTTTTCCCAACGGCTTATTCTGTTTTGTCTTTTTCTGGGTCTTTTCCCAACCTCTTTTGGGTTTCTACTAATGTTTTCATCCTTATAAATAGTGAGACTATGGAAAAACTCAAAAATAAGATTTCTAAAGTTTAAATCAAGTTTTTACAAGTTTTACCTTTTTCACAAAAGATTTCTCTTTTAGCCAAATTTTCAAATTCTTATTTTTAGCTTGAGCCCTCCCTCTACTTCTCTACAAGTTATTTTCACTACACAATCTTAAAGAGTTTCACTTTCTCATGTTGGTTATAGGATGTGCTTGCGAGCCATTTGTGATCAAGTGTTGATCACCGTTTTCCTTCAATTGAGAAGTTGTAGAGGTTACGGCCTCAAGTGAGCTAGTAAGCTCTGTGTTGGTGTTGCGGTACCGGGAGAGAGAACTAGTAAATCTATTGAGTTCTATTGAGAACTTATAAACGGTTGACGATCTAATAAGATTGGTCATAGTAGAAATCCTTCATAGTGTTAGAGGCGGGGACGTAGAGCAGTGGTTCGAACCTCAAAATAAATCATTATGTTTGCGATTGCTTACTCCTTCTCTCTTCACTCTACTCTCTCTTTAATTACTTGCACTCTAATATTGTTCACTTATTTGCAAATATTTCTTAAGTTGTATTTAATATTTGCTAGGTTGCTAGAAAGTGATTTTTAATTCCGCATTATTTGCCATTTAGTATAGCCATCACCTATTCACCCTCCCTCTAGGTGTTTTCAATAATGATAGTCAATCTTCTCAGGTTTCAAATAAATGAAGGAGAAAAGAGTTGAAGGAGGAGTTGAAGAAGATTGTGATTTGGCAGGTGATAGTTTAGGAGATGATGCAGGAATAAAATCATCTATAGCTGAAATAAGTCTTAAAGTGGTCAACTGAACGCACATATTTATTGTATTATTCTTTATTACATTCCACATTTATCATGTAATAAATCTGCTAAATTCCTTGTCTTAAATGTCTGTTTTGCAGAAGATAATCATGGGGAGAAAGAGGATAAAATAAAATAAATATCTGTTAAATTCAGATTTAACTAGATCTATTTGGTTAGAGGAGGATGATCCCAAATCCAGTTGGTTAAATTCAGTTTTTTGTGAATCAGGTGGTTCAAGCTAAAGATCAATCGAGGATAACGTTAAATACAAAGTTTAAATCCAAAGGGATAATTGGATAGAAAGAAGATCAACGGATGAGATGAAGTAATTCTGACTCAGATTCTGAATGGATACATTTTAGTATTTGAATCATAACTTTTACTACAGAACTCAAATCTGATAATTTAAGATGATCCAGAAAGAAGACGTAAAGAGCTACAACTTTTAAGTTGATCATTATTTCTAATTCTATCATTTGATAAGTTATATTTAGCAATCAATACGCTAATAAGCTGCAGATTAGAACTGAATATCCACATTAAATCAAGTTTGGAGATAAGGAGAGGATTCAAATTCAGAAATAGCCATATCTTCATACTCCTCTACCCTTTACATTTCTCCTATAAATACTTCCAATCTCAAAGGCAAAAGGGAGAAGGATGACCAAGCAGAGAGCAGAACTTAGGCTAATTTGTAGCTTGTAACTTAGGTTTTTAGTTTTCTTTTATGTAATTTTTGTTTTATTTATGTAACTAAGAGGAGAGGATACTTTCATGGAGGAATGAGAGCAAGCTTGTACTGAAGGTGACACCGTGTAAATGATCTTTTCTTCCATTGTTATTTGAATCGAATCGAACTTTCTTTTTCTTTTCTATTCTTGTTTTTGTTTGCTTCCCTCTTTTGTGTTTGTGGATCCAAATGAAACCGATAGCTTCAAAGTTGCCTTGTCCTTGTAAGTGTCGTTGATGGCTTATGGTGATGGATATCTATTTCTATGCTAGTATAGCTCGCCCATTCCTTTTATACTGTAAATCGGAAATGGGGAAGATCTCATCTGCTATGCTTCGCTCGCCTTCAAGTAAAGGTACATCGTCGATACGGGTAAAAGGTAAGCATGCGCCGAAGAGGTAAGTATGTTTTTTAGGTTTTAGTTTTTTCTTTTAATTTTAGTGTAAATTACCAACACCACAATCTTCCAAATTTCTTTCAATCTTTTTCAATTTCTTTTGTAAATATCCACTTTCATTTTCTCCACCTTCTCGATCTATCACTTTCTTTCTAACTTGATTGTGATTTATTTTTCTTTTCTTTTAAAGAACAAAAGAAGAACTTTAACCATTCTTTGTAGCATAAAAGAGAATTTATTAAAAAGCTTCCATCGCTAGTCCCTCCTTGTGAAACAGAACCTGCATAGCCACTTGCTATTGCGGTAGAATTGAGCACCTTGCACTTCTATTTTGTATTTCTGAAATTTTGTATTTGTGTGCAGGTTCCAGCTCAATCAATTTTTGGCGCCGTTGCCAGGGAGGGACGGTAAGTAATTCTTAAAGTTTATATTTTTGGTTAACCTTCTTCTTTGTTTTTTGTGTACAGATTTAACAACAAGAAATTTTTGCTGCAGTGGACATATAAGTGGCCTTGGACTCTGCCCAAAAAAGCAGAGCCAAGAAGCCCTCAGATTTGCTACATTCTTGTAGCAATCTGAGTGAACTACTAACCTATATTTTCTGTAGGTTAGCTGAATTGCAAAGTTTAATATCGGTAGCTATTTATTTCCTTGTTTGACTCACTGTATATACATTTCTAATACAACAGTAAAATGATGTTTGTTAAATGCTAAAAATGGTTTAGACTTGCATTTAGGCACGTGTCTAATTCATTTATATTTTACATTACTGTTGATGAGTGCTGAAGCAAAGGTACGTGTGCATAGCATCTAGTATAAGAACACTTTTGAATTGTTTACATTGCTTAAGTGTTGCTTTTCTTGTACACTATACTAAATTGATTTAAGGGCTTGTCCTATAAACAAGATAAGGTGGGGAAGTCATTACCCTCCCTTAGCCCACAAACAATCTCCTCACTCACTAACCTAAGCCTAACTAAAACTGAGTAGACGTTGGCCCTAGGGACATCTCGGACTCAAATAGGAGACTGACCTAAGGGGAAAGTTGATTTGAATTTGACTCTTGTCAAATCGGTGACTAAGGTTAGGGATTGAGGGGCGAAACCCCGAAGGCTAGTGGTTTGGCTTAATTAGGCTCGTCGCTTCTGCGCGGATACCTCCCACCAATATTGCCCCTACCTGACCGATTAACTTGTGGTCAGATTCGACAATATACCCCCCGTGGACAGTCTAACTAGTTAGGAGTCATCTAGGACTAAGGTTTACCCTAACTTAGGTTAGATTTTTTATTTTTATTTGTTTGCTTATTTGTTTGTTTTTCTTTGTTTGTGTTTGACATTTCTTGTGTGATATGGCTTATAATAACAATTTTTTCAATTTTAATGGTAATCCATATTCCACCCCAACCTCTTTTTCAGATATTACTAACCCGCATATTATAACTTTAACCAACCTAGTGTGTCGGATTGGTCTTATCTGAATCAATATAACCCATGCCCCCAATCTTATAACCATAATTTTCAGAATAATTCAACTCATCATAGAGTCAATAGAGATTCACCTCCCCCGAGTCCAACTTTCAACCAACTTGTCCTCCTTATCCACCTTGTCCACAATATTTCTAAGTTTCATACTCAGTTCCACCAGTTCAAAATAGAAAACTATCAATCTTGAAAATGAGTATGCATAAGTCCAAGCAACAATCACAAAATCTGACGGATTCACAATCTCATCACAAATTCTAAAATAACACTTCATCTTTTCAAGTCCAATCGCAACACAACGATGAACCAATCAATTATGAAAAGATGCTTGAAGCCATGACTCAGGCTCAAATCGCTTGTAATCATGACATAGATATGATGGTCCAAACTCTTCGTTCTCACCGTTTAACCATTTCTGATGTCGCTAACCATTCTGTTAGAGCCGAAGAGTCATGTTTTTTGGAAAACAAGATTCCATTTCAGTACAACCATTTGAACTTGCCCAAACTCTAAATTTTGAAAATGACATTGACAGTTTGGCAAGCTATCCCTTTCCTGAAATTGAACTTGAGAATGAATATGATCCTGAACCTCAACTTTGTGATTCAATTCTACTTCCTGATTCAATAATGACTCCGGTGTCTTCACCTGATTTCAATCTTTTTCCCGAGTCAACATTGGATCCTGTGCCAATTCATCATGAAATTGAATCATCAATCTTTTATGATCATCATATTGAACTTGACCAATTTCATGCTTTTAAAAGTTCCATTGACAAATTGGCAAGTTCTCATTTTTATGAAATTGAACTCAATGAGAAATGTGACCTAGATTCTTAAATCTGTGATCCAGTTCAAATTTTCGAATTAATATTGACTCCTGTTTGTTATCCGACTTGAGTAATATTTTAAAGTCAGTTTTGATTCCAACGCCTAAACCTTCTTGAACTTGAATCACCAATATTAAGTCACATTCCATTGTGGGGAAATGAATGTGGACTTGAGTTTCAACTTCTTGACTTGGACCCACTTCCTGAACCGATCTCGACTCCTAAACTTTCTTGACTTAAGTCACTTTCCTGAGTCGGTATTAGTTCCCATACTTCCTAAGTCCAAGTCAATCATTCCATTTTTTTCACACTCTATTTTGGGACAAGGCGGTTGACAAAATTGACTCCGAAATTAATTATAAAATTTAGAAATTAGATGGGGTTAAATTTTTAATAAAAATCGTTCATAAATACATCATTTTAGTAGGTTATATAAGAGAAATTTCTGGTGGGTTCCTCCAAACTCACGAAAATTCGATTGGCCGCATTTTGTGGACCAATCAGACCACCACCGGAACCACCACCTTAAGGTAATATTTTCCTTCCCTTTCTTCTTTTTCATGCATCTATGCATTAATTCATACATTGAGGACAATGCATGAGATAGGTGTAGGGGAGGGTCCAACATAACTTAGGTTTTTTTTCTCTTTTATAAAAAAATAAAAATTATTAACATTTTCTTTACTTTTAAAAACTTTTTGAAAATAGAAACAATATTTTGACATATTTTTTGTAAGAAATTAAGTCAATTTTAAGGAATAGGAGAATCATAATTAGGATTTCTCATACTTGGTCAAAATAAGATTATTTGTTTGATTTCTAAAGATAGGAAGAAAGTTTGTGAAAGTAATTTAGTCTTGATCTTTACCTTGAAGAAATAGGAACACCTTATGTTGGCCCAAAGGCCATCAGCCCGATATTTTGATGATAACAAACCATATTTAGTTATGTATTTAACCATCTTGTTTAAAGAATTTCAGGTTTAAAACAAGTTGATTTGACGGCTTCACAATCAAGACTCACAATTTGGACGCCGCTAAAGATTTGCATTCCCAAGCCTAGCACGGTAGAAAAGCTTCGGGATCAAAACATTGAAGAAAAGAATTCAAGATTTGTAATTTATTTTTATTTTTAGATATTTTGTCAAAACCTAGATGATAGAGGTAAAATATTTGGGATTGTCACTCACACATACTTAGTATTACTTCATGGCTTCAAAAGAATTTTTATATCAAAATTTCTAACTTAGTTTTTAGAAATACCATGTTTTGGAAAAACCGTTTTTAGAAAATTATTTTATCAAAAATGATTTTTACCAAAAATGATCTAACATGTTTGGGTGTTGATCTATGATCACACTCTTAGTTTTATTAGGTCTAGAACCTTATTTTCAAATCCTTAAACCAAAAATATTTGAACCAAAATTTTCCTTTTCTTTCTTTCTAGACTCTGTTTAAACAGATCTGACAGAGTCCGGTCGACCGACCCAGTCGACCGACGTGCACGGCTGTGCATGTGTGCACGTCGGCCGACCGCTCGGGTCGACCGGGCACTTGTCAGTGCTCTCTGTTTATTTCGGTCGACCAAGTCGGCCGACCGTTTTCCCCCAACGGTCAGAAATATGACCGTTGGCGGTCGACCGACCCGGTCGACCGGTAGCTGTCAGAAAGTCTGACAGACTCCAACAGCTCTATTTTCTGACAGATTTTGTTGGGATCTCACCCTAACGAATTTCTCTAGCTGTTTACCCTGTCTTTCATCCACTATAAATAGTGGGTCATTTCAACATGATAAGATAACAATTTTCACAATTAATTTTACAAGATTTACAAGTTTTCAAAGTCTTTCATTTTAGAAAAGATTTCATCAAAGCCAAAATTTTCAAACACCTACTTGAAGCAAATCCCTCTACTTCACTCTAGTCATTTTGCACTTCACAATCCCAAGTACTATCTCTACATATTGGTTATAGGATTGTGCTAAGTGAGCTTTTTGTGATCAAGTGTGATCAATTTTCTTCTTGAGCGAAGTTGTAGAGGCATCGGCCTCAAGCGAGCTAGTGTGCTCCAAGTGGTGTTGCAGCATCACGAGAGATAGGACAAGTGTGTCCTTGTATTGGAGATCCAGTGGGATCAACAATAGTGGAAATCCTTCAAGTGTGAAGGCGGGGACGTAGAGTGTGGCTCGAACCTCGGAAACATATCCTCGTGTTTGTGTTTGCTCAAATTTCTCTAAACTCAATCTCTCTTTATTACTTGCATTATTTATTGCTTTTATCTTGCAAGTGTTTTAATTTGAGCTTATTGTTTTAAGTAGATTTAAATTCTGCATTATTGCCATATTCCATATAGCCATCACCTATTCACCCCCCCTCTAGGTGATTTCAATTGGTATCAGAGCCTAACCCTACTATTTAGTTTAACCACCTTAGGGAGGTCTTTGTATTTGGCTATATCATTTTGTTGCATTCTTCATTTGTTGTGCATCTTATTCATTATCCATGGCTTCAATTGACTTTTCTAGCATCAAGTCCGCACCCAAATTTGATGGCTTGAACTTCCCTATTTGGAAGGTCAAGATGAACCTTTTCCTTAAGTCCCTAGGAGTTAGGGTTGCTAGGGCCATAACCAAAGAATTTATAGAACCTCTCACCGATGAGAGATCATGGTCCGAGTACACCACCAAGGACTATGAGGCCAATGCTAGGGCTCAATATGCATTAACCCAAGCCCTTAATGAAGATGACCTCTCACGCATCATAAATTGTAAATCCGCATATGAAGTATGGAATGTTTTAATTGTGACTCATGAGGGAACGTCTCAAGTCAAGAGATCCAAAATTGACTTGCTTCGTTCTCAATATGAGAACTTTTACATGCTTGAGAATGAGAGCATTAATGACATGCTCACTCGGTTCACCAAAATAACAAATGCTTTATCTTCTTTAGGTGATGCGATCGATAATGACCAAAAGATAAGGAAGGTCATTAGAGCTCTTCCCAAAGCTTGGGAAGTCAAGGCAACCACCCTCAAGGAACTCAACGATCGGGAGGAGATGGACTTCTCCGGCTTCATCGGAAATCTCAAGACCCATGAGATGGAGATGAAAGTTAGAGAAGAAAGGGAGACGCCGAAGAAGAAAGCCCTCGCTTTCAAAGCCACTCCAACCAACCATGACGAGGAAGACTCATCGGAAGACTACGATGAGGACTTTGCCATGCTCATCCGGAAGGTGGGAAAAATGTTCTACAAGAAAGGGAGGCAAAGTAACTTCCGAAGAGGGAAACCTCAAGGAAGATTCGAAAGGAAAAGAGAGGAGCCGGGTCCTTGTTTTCATTGAAAGAAGATCGGACACCTCATTGCCGATTGCCCCGCTCTCCAAGCTACCACCTCCAAGAACGGCCCAAAGAAGAAGAAGGCTATGGTGGCCACGTGGGACGATACGGAGTCAGAATCCGAAGAGGAGAACGACACCGCACACATGTGCTTCATGGCACATGGAGATGATGCTTCTAAGGTAAATCTCGACAACTCCATAGAAGATGATGAATTGATTATGGATGAATTAGCTCAATTTTTTGAAGAACTCCAACATAGATATGAGATTTCGCAATCTCATAATAAAAAATTTAAAAGAGAAAATGAGTTATTGAAAAATAAATATGATATTATTGAAAAAGAGAAAAATGATTTGTCTAATGCTTTTAAGAAAATAAAGATTGATTTTGAAAACAATAAATTAGCTTGTAAAGGAAAAACTTCTATTTCTTCATGTAATAAAAATGATTTTGTTGAAATTCAAAAACGGGTTGATGTTTTAGATTCAACTCTTAAAAAATGTGCATTTGATTTAAATAAATTTGCATCTAGGTTTCCTAAAGGAATAACCCAAGGGAAACACACTCACCATCAACGTGCACGGAAACATGCACACACTCACAAACATGCTTTCATGTATGGTAGTGGTAGGATTTATGTTTGCACTCATTGTGGCCGCAAAGACCATTTAGAAAAATTTTGTTTTGCTAAATATAACATGAATAATAAACATGTTTGGGTTCGCCCCGGTACTAATCCTAAAGGACCCAAAAAGATATGGGTACCAAAAGACACACCAAATTTAGTTGAAACAGGTGAGTCTTCATCCTCCAAGACTTAGGGGGAGACGGTGCCCAGGTGGTGGATGCATCAAAGCTCAAAGATCACATCGCGGTCGCATCACTATCATGGAGGCACCTATTTTGGAGAATACCCTCGGTTTGGTAATTTCTCCATTCAAAAGCTTTTATTTTTGTTTATATACATATGCATAGGATTGTTTGTTTACTTTGTGCTTCATTGATATGTGTTAGTGTAAACTTACATTTCCATCTTGCTTGTGTATATGCTTTGTTCTAATTCATGTTATCATGCTTTATGTCATATTTTTGTTGTGTCCACATATCTAATTTTGATCATATATCTATATACACATTTTTTCAAAAACTAAAATAAATATTTAAAATTCATATTTAAAGCAAATACATTAGAGATGGCAATTGCGCACCTCAACTCATATTTAGAGGAATCTCGAGGATGAAGTTCAGAACCCTTCACCAGGTATTCGGCTTCAACATCTGTAAACCTTTGTTTTTATATGAAAAATAAAAATAAAAATTTCTTGTGTAAATTTTGAAGTTTAAAACATGTTTTAAAATTTTGTATATTAAAAATATCTTTTTCACTATTTTTCAAACAATTTTAGATTTTTTTTTGGGTCTTTGCTGCTGACAGTTTTTGGGCAAGATCGGCCGACCGAAGCTGAGATCCAGCCGACCGACCTTACCTGGAAGAATGTTTTTATCCTTCTCTGTAGCCGGCCGACCGGTGCGGTTGACCGTATAGTCTGTCAGAGCTCTCGGGTATTTTCGGCCGACCGCTGCGGTCGACCGTTTCATCTGTCAGTGGTCTCGGGTATTTTCGGTCGACCGGACCGGTCGACTGGGCGACGGGAATATGTCATTTACCCACCCTATTTAAAGCCCTAACTCTCTCATCTCTCTCATTTTCCTCCGCCGACCTCTCATATTTCCTCTCTCAAAAACCCTAATCACCTCTTCCCAACTCAATCCAACCTAAATCCTAGCTTTGATCACTCAAATCTTTTCTGGATCGTCTCTTTCAGGCCCGATCTACGTTCAATCTCAAGGATTTTCGGTTGTGGGTTCTTGATCTCTCATCCCTCTAGGTAAAAATCTCATTTTTCTTTAGATCTTGCTTTCCATCTCGTTGTTCATCCTAGTTTTGTCAAGATCTATCCGTCACCTAGTCTAGATCAAGCCCTAATATTGTTTTTGACCTAGATCTTTCATTTTAACCTAAAAATTATGCCTAAAAGATCTAGAGCCGAGAAGGAAAAATCAGTAGTCCCTTCTTCTTCATCCACTAAGACTAAACCTCCTTTTGTCTCCGATCTAGCAGAAAATCGGTTTATCCTCCTTTCGAGGAGAACTATTATTTCTGGGAGATGTGTTGTCCTTCAAGATTTTGATCACCTCAATATCCCACAAATATTGAGGAACAATTCATTGGATCAGTTCATGTCTATTAGAGAACCCGTGTACACCTCACTCATACCCTACTTTTACACTAATCTTGCTTATGAGGGAAACCGGGTTAGGTTTAGGGTTCTTGGAAGAGACATAGATATCTCTCTCTAAGAATTTGCTGATCTGTTGCATCTCTCCTGTAGAGGAGTTGATGTCTACTCCTATGACCTACATGATTTTGTATATCCGGCCGGTGAGTCTGCGCTCACTGCGTCAACTTTACTCCACGGGGATGACAACCCCGGCTTAGTGAGGAATGAGGAGGTGAATAAATTCACACTCACCGCTCAATTCCTTGCTAAATTTGTATTCTATAACATTCTGCCCAAATCTGGTGAATACAGTTATGCCAGGGGTCCTGTTCCTTTGATTGTCTATTGCCTTTTGAAAGGCATTAAGATAAACATTCCCCGATTCATAATTTCTCACATGACCTCCGACATGTCCTTGTCCCCACAAGGCACTTGCCTTATGGGATGCTTATCTCGTATCTCCTAAAACAACTCAATTTTGATCTGTTCTCTGAGATACCCACTGAACCCTCCGTGAACCTGAACAGCACTCTTTTGAAGAGGATGCAAGCTAAGATGCGACATCCCGCTCCTGAGCAGCCTCCTATTCCTCCTGCTCATGTTCCAGGGTCTTCATCTGTCCCAGGGACTTCCTCTGCTCCAGGGCCATCCATTCCTTCAGACCTTCAGGCCTTCATTTCGTCTGAGCTTCGTACTCAGTTTCAGGAGCATCAGTCATGGGTGACCGCTGAGATCCAGCAACGACTGACCCAGATTTCTGCGGCGGATGCGGCACATCGCGCGGAGATGGACTCTCGTTATCAGGGACTTCGCAATGATATGTCCTATTTTGCTGATTCCATGCGATACATGGATTCGCAATTTAGTGCACTCTTTGTGAAGTACAACATGCTTGGTCCAGACCCCACGCCATTTGCCCGACCACTTCCTTCCTCCGGCCCTCCATTTCCAGTTAGGGCCCCTTCTGCTTCTTCAGCACCACAGCTAGGTGTTGCAGCTATTGATCCAAAGGAGGAGGCTTCAGATGATGATGATGAGGATGATGATGGTGATAAGGAGATGGCTGCAGGTGATGAGGAGGACGATGATGATGAGGACAATGATGATGAGGACGACGATGAGGAGTGACTTCCCCTTTTGATGATGTCAAAAAGGGGGAGAGATATTCATGAGAGACTTCCTTGGGCTTGTATTTTGTATCTTGTATTTTGTATTTTGTTATTTTGGACATGTATTTGTGTTTGTGTGGACATGTGTTTTCTATATGTTTTTATGTCTTGTATGAACATGTGAGTTATTTATGGCATGAGTTATTTTCTGGCATGGACATGTGTATGGTTGTTTATTATTTGTGCTATTTACCTATGTCTGAGTATCCTTTTATTATATGCATGTGTTGAGGGGGAGCTTCACTTGAAGTCTCCACCCAAAATATTTGTAATAACTATTTATGTTTTGTCATCATCAAAAGGGGGAGATTGTTGGCCCAAAGGCCATTAGCCCGATATTTTGATGATAACAAACCATATTTAGTTATGTGTTTAACAATCTTGTTTAAAGGAATTTCAGGTTTAAAACAAGTTGATTTGACGGCTCCACAATCAAGACTCACAATTTGGACGCCGCTAAAGATTTGCATTCCCAAGCCTAGCACGGTAGAAAAGCTTCGGGATCAAAACATTGAAGAAAAGAATTCAAGATTTGTAATTTACTTTTATTTTTAGATATTTTGTCAAAACCTAGATGATAGAGGTAGAATATTTGGGATTGTCTCTCACACACACTTAGTATTGCTTCATGGCTTCAAAAGAATTTTATATCAGAATTTCTAACTTAGTTTTTAGAAATACAATGTTTTGGAAAAACTATTTTTAGAAAATCATTTTATCAAAAATGATTTTTACCAAAAATGATCTAACATGTTTGGGTGTTGATCTATGATCACACTCTTAGTTTTATTAGGTCTAGAACCTTATTTTCAAATCCTTAAACCAAAAATGTTTGAATCAAAATTTTCCTTTTCTTTCTTTCCAGACTCTGTTTAAACAGATCTGACAGAGTCCGGTCGACCGACCCAGTCGACCGACGTGCACGGCTGTGCATGTGTGCACGTCGGCCGACCGCTCGGGTCGACCGGGCACTTGTCAGTGCTCTCTGTTTATTTCGGTCGACCGAGTCGGCCGACAATTTTTCCCCAACGGTCAGAAATATGACTGTTGGCGGTCGACCGACCCGGTCGACCGGTAGCTGTCAGAAAGTCTGACAGACTCCAACAGCTCTATTTTCTGACAGATTTTGTTGGGATCTCACCCCAACGAATTTCTCTAGCTGTTTACCCTGTCTTTCATCCACTATAAATAGTGGGTCATTTCAACATGATAAGATAACAAATTTCACAATTAATTTTTACAAGATTTACAAGTTTTCAAAAGCCTTTCATTTTAGAAAAGATTTTCATCAAAGCCAAAATTTCCAAACACCTACTTGAAGCAAATCCCTCTACTTCACTCTAGTCATTTTGCACTTCACAATCCCAAGTACTATCTCTACATATTGGTTATAGGATTGTGCTAAGTGAGCTTTTTGTGATCAAGTGTGATCAATTTTCTTCTTGAGCGAAGTTGTAGAGGCATCGGCCTCAAGCGAGCTAGTGTGCTCCAAGTGGTGTTGCGGCATCCGAGAGATAGGACAAGTGTGTCCTTGCATTGGAGATCCAGTGGGATCAACAATAGTGGAAATCCTTCAAGTGTGAAGGCGGGGACGTAGAGCGTGGCTCGAACCTCGGAAACATATCATCGTGTTTGTGTTTGCTCAAATTTCTCTAAACTCAATCTCTCTTTATTACTTGCATTATTTATTGCTTTTATCTTGCAAGTGTTTTAATTGAGCTTATTGTTTTAAGTAGATTTAAATTCCGCATTATTGCCATATTCCATATAGCCATCACCTATTCACCCCCCCTCTAGGTGATTTCACCTTATACACTTACACACTTAGGGTTCAAAAACAATGATTCTTATGCCTTATGAAAAAAAAGAAAAAAATATATCTATGAAAGATGAACAAATCTAATTATTGATTAGCTAGGTGCTTTGGCCTAAGTAAGCCTTAGTATTTATGCGAAAGATGATTTGTTAAGTTTGAGAAAAATATATATATATAAATCCTCTGATTAAGCTGGGTATTTGTGACTAATAAAGTATAAGTATTCACACCTAAAAGCGATTCATATAATAAAATTCTTAGTTATGTGGCCTTATTTGCTCGAGTCCTTAAGTCCTTGGGGTGTTTTCTCACCCGGTGCCCTAAGACCGTTTGGTTTGAGAGTCACCGATTAAAGGCTCATTACATGGGCAGATTAGAAAGCCTAATAGAACTAAATAATACTACCACCAAAAATAAAATAAAAAAAATATATATAAAAAAATAAATAAGGCATAAGAGTTAGAGTTAAATGATTAGTCTCTAATTTTGCATAATTTTCATCACATTATTATATTTATTTCATGTAAAATTTTGCTAATAAAACTTTGCATGCTTGATCCTAGGTCCATGGTGTGCAAATGAAGAAGAAGACCAAAATCACCATTTAATTGGTGATTAAAAGCCTACCAAGTAGCCATTTACTTTAGAGTGAAGATTTTGTCAGCCCAGGGCATCAAATCGCAAATCCAGAAGATCAAGGCGTCAGAAGACAGACTGAGCGACGCGCTGCCCGAAGCTAGGCGCGCGCCGCCCTGGCAGAGCCGTGGAAACGCGGCCCTGGCCGCGTTTTCGCGGCCCTTTAGGTGCGCGCGCGCCTACGCTTCGGGCCACGGGTCACCCACGTGGCCCCCTTTCCCCTGGTGCCTATAAATACCCCCCAGGGGTCTTCAGTTGAAGCAGATCCAGAGAATAGAGTTGTAATTTGTGTTTTGTTGCTAGGAATTGTAGTTGCTTTAGTTTGCTTCTTCTAGTTTTAGTTTTAGCCATTAGAGTGAAAGAGAGAGAGTGTGTAAGTATTGTATTTGAAGGGTGATAAGCTAATACAAGTACTACTTCTCTTCCTTCTTTCAATTTACTTGTGCTTTCATTTGGTTTTTACTTTCTTGTTGTAGTGTAACTTTCCTTCTCTCTACTTCTTTTCTTTTTGTTGCTTCTTTTCTTACCATGTCTAACTAACTCCACCATTGCATGGCTAACTAACTACTAACCCACTAATTTCTAACTTCTTGATTGATAACCCAAATGAGTCAATAGTGTCAAACAAGCCTTGTGCAAACGAGAGCTATGGCATCTTAAAACGAGGGTTCTAACTCTAACTTACCTACAAGTATTTACCTCCTTATATTTCATACCTAAATGGTTTTTGATGATCTATGGGTGTTGTACTTTGCTTGTTGTTGTAAGTTAGAGACTTTCCTTTTAACTTTGCCAATACTATTAGTGCACTCGTGTGTTGGCCCAAAGGCCTTCCACTCTAGTTTTGATGATGATTAACTCATGTAGTTATGTTTACTAATAATCTTGTGTTGTTTAAGTTTCAGATCATTAACCAAGATATTAGTTGGTGATTAGCTTCAACAAGGTATTTAGAAGCTTTTCATGATGATTCCAGGGCCAAAGCTTCAAGATCACACAATGCCGAACCCATGGATGGAGTTTTGGAGCAAGTCTACTTGAAGATGAAGATCGTCAAGAAGACTTAGGTATCCATAGTTTAGATAGTGTGTTTTAGATCCATATTTGTAAAGCTTAGTATAGTTGATATGCTCAAGTGCACAAACACACACGTTTTCATGTTTTGGATTTGGTTTTCATGAATAGTAGATCAAAACAAGTTTACTTTATTTCTATGTATATTATATGTATTCTAGATATACATACATGGTTTAACTTGCTAGACAAACTTATTTTCACTATCATATTCATGTATTGAAAAAATCAAGTTTGATAAAAATACAAGTTTTGTTTTTGACAAAATTTGCAAGACTCAAAAATGAATTGATATGATTAATATATGTCTTGAAATTTTTATCACAAGTTTGTGTTTCCATATAAATGATAAAACTATTTTTGGTGATATTTAGAAGTGTTAAAAGATTTTTAGAAAAATATTTTACAGTGTTTTTCTGACCCAGGTTTCTGTTCCAGGCTTCAATCAGTCGACTAGTCATCCTGACCTAGTCGACTTGGGTGAAGTCGGTCGACCAGGCCGGTCGACCGACGTGCACAAATCTGTGCACGTTTGGAGGCACTGGGACGGTCGACCGCTCGGGTCGACCGGGGCACTTACAGTGCTCTCTGTTTGTTTCGGTCGACCGGGCCGGTCGACCGCAGTTGCCCAACGGTCATATTTCTGACCGTTGGCGGTCGACCGGGCCGGTCGACCATTGCCTGTCAGAGCTGCCGGCTCAGCTCTAACGGCTAGTTTTCTGATGGGCCTATAAAAACCCCATCTCTTTGGGTTTTTGGCTAAGTTTTTTAGAGCAAATTTTCCTAACTTCTTCAGTGTTTTAAAAGAGTTTTCAAAAGAGTTTTAAGTGCCAAAAGATCAATCTTAATTGTTTTTAAGTGTTTTGTTATTTTCAAAGAAAACAAGTTTTTGGGAATTGATTTCTTGTTCTTTATCTCCATATCATTTTGGTATTTTCCCAGAGATTTTCTTTGATCAAAACACTTGTGTTTTCCACACTTGAGCTATATCTTCTATCCTATTCTATTAGGATCTTGTATTTGTGAAAAAAGGAAAGAGGTTTGTGGTTGAGATATACCACTTGTTGTAAACCTTGATTTCTTGGTTGCTCCCTCTTTGGTAGAGGTTGAGGTTATTGTATTGGGTTGGAGTTTGCTCCCTCTTTGGTAGAGGTTGAGGCTTGTGGTTTGCTCCCTCTTGTGAGAGGTGGAGTTTGGTTGTAAACCCTCTTCGGTAGAGGTGTTGGTTGTTGTGGTTGTTTGGCTAAGGGCCTACCCCTCTTGTGTGAGGAGGTGTTTGTTTGAGAGAGGAGTTAGGTACTCCATTGTTGTACAAATCCTTCTCGGTGAAGGTTCCCTCGGTGGGAGTCCTCGGTGGACGGTATAGTGGATTGAAATCCTACACGGTGGTGTAGGCGGGGATGTAGAGCAAGGGTGCTCGAACCTCGAAACATATCATTGTGTTTGCGTTTGATCCACTTGTCTCTAAACTCTCTCTCTTTATATTTGTGCAAAGCATCATACTTCATTCATATCATATTTGCTTGTGTTGAGCATAATTCATATTATCATATCATATCTATTTGCTTGTGTTGTGCCTTGCATAATTCACATTGCTATATCTTGTATATGCTTGGTTGTTTGCGTGTGCCTCACTTGTACCTAATCAACAAGAGCTTCACATAGCACCTCAACCCATTCAAGGGGATCAAGAGGAGTTAGTCCAGAGCCCTTCACGGGGAATTCGGCTACACTTGTTGATTGTATTAAGTGTGTTGCAAAATTTGCATTAGCTTCCGCATTTAGCGCACTTAGTTTTGCATTTAGTTGTAGATTAGCACTAACACCTATTCACCCCCCCTCTAGGTGTTCCCCCTTTCAATTGGTATCAGAGCTAGTGCTCCTGATACTTAGGCTTAACATCCTAGGGGTGAGATCCTTGCTTGCTAATCTTTTGTTTGCATTTGCTTGTTTGCACACATATAGTTTACCATGGCTTTCATGACCCCACCTATGTTTGACCCTTCCAACATTCATGTTTGGAAGATTAGGATGACCGTTTATTTACAAACCCTAGGTCATAAAGTTTACCTTGCCATTACCAAGGAATCCTTCCTTAGTGATAGCAATCATATAGGGGCCAATGCACAAGCCCTAGAGGCCATTAGAAGCACATTACCTAAAGATTATCTTATGTGTGTTTCTAACATTGATTCCGCCTTTGCAGTGTGGAACAAATTGACAACAACCACCACCACCTCTGAGCTTCAAGTGCAAATTTAAGAAGAGGAATCTAGTGGAGAGTCCGAGTCACAATGCTTCATGGTCCAAGGGAATGACTCCCTTGAGGTACATTCGGAACCCCACTTAGATAATGATGATTGTGCTAGTTCTTCAAATGATTTTGTTGATTCACATGCTTTGAATGAAGAACTATCCATTGTGTGTGAAAACTTAATAGAAAAATATAAGATTTTGAAAAAGAAAAGTCTAGATATTGAAAAGAAAATAAAAGTTTGCATTCTAGACTTGATTGTGTTTTGCAAGAGAAGGTTGAGGTCTATAATGAAAGGGATTCATTGAGATCTCAATTGGAACTTGCACTAAAAGAAAATGAATTTTTAAAATCTAAAAATGATTGCCATGTTATTTTGAAGAAAAATGAAAACTTATCTTCTAAAATTGATTTTGTTTTAAAAGAGAATGTTGATTTGAAAAATAAAATTATTTCCATTTCAAATGATTTGAATGTTTGTTTAAAGAAAAATGAAGTTTTGAAAAACAAGATTGATGAACATGTTTGCCATGCTAGGGTAGTTTCACCTAGATCACCCCTTGCATGCTCCACTTCTTCTTTGATTGAAAATGATATAAATTTAATTAAGAAGAAAATGGATTGTTTGGGCTCCACTATGAGCCAATGTGCTAAGAACCATACACGCTTGGAAACCTTGGTTCGTAAGAAACAAGTTCCAACTTTTATGCATGCACACCCTCCATGGCATACACATGCTCCACACGGACACCATCAACACATGTATGCTCATGTGTACACATGTACACATTGTGGCCGAAAAGGCCATCTTGCTAAATTTTGCTATGATCGTTTACATGTTGAGAATTTAGTAAAGAAGTTTGTTTGGGTTAGAGAAGGGACTAACCCCCATGGACCCAATAAGATATGGGTACCAAAGACCACCCCTCCTATTGTTTTTGATGTAGGTGTGGGCTCTCACATGACGTGAGAGTGATGACACCTTGGAGTGGATGCGTTCCGTACTTAAAGGAAATCAATTGGATGCATCACTTTCAAGGGAAGATTTGGTGGAGAGGACCACCATGTTTTGGAGACAAGGAGAGTTGCTTCTTCGGTTTTGGTAACAATCCTTTACTCCCATTTATTATTTACATGCTTTCATAATTAAAATTTATAGCATGTTTTGATGTTTTATAGCATGTTTCATTGTCTATGGATTAGTATGTAAATGCCATGATTATTAGATCCTTGACATACATATATAGTATTTGAGACACACATGCTTGTATGAAACCATTCTTAGTGTTCTCACTTTTGTTTAAGCTATCATGAATCAATACATGTGAATTTACATAGTAATCATGTTTTAGTTTTATCATGATGATTTCTATATTGTGTTTTGATGCTTCATGTTAAGATTACTTGTTTAGATGTTAGTTTTCATTAAGACTAGGATTTATACTTGTGCATATAGTGGGCCACAAATAAATTTATATATGTTTGAGCTTGATTGCTTATTTGAACCCATTAGATGTGCTAGTATAGTCTAGTTTTGATGATTCATACATTTCAAACTTGTATTCCATTTTTGATTTGTTTTATGTGTATAAGTTTTCAATTCATGTATATGTGTATTTTGCCAAACTTTAAGATATACATGTATACCCCTTGAGTCATTTGCCTTTCATGCAAATCTATATATATAGACTCAATTGTGTTTAGGGATATGTATGTATACTTATTGTGTTGACAATTCATACATATACCTTGAAATGAAATTAGTTTTGGTGAAAATTTAGTTTTTCTTGATTTCGTGTTTATTTGTTTAACTTCATGTATATGTGTATCTTGTCCAAACTATTGATTATACATGTACATTCTTGAGCCACGTGCCTTTATGCATATACACTTTGTGGACTCATTGTGTTTTAGATATGTATATATACTTTAGTTTGTATTAGACATACATATGCCATGAAGGTTAAATAAGTTTTGATGATTTTCGTGTTTTCAATGTTTAAGGAATAATTGAGCGTAATTGCCAATCTTTCATGATTATGATCTTCACATTGTACTTGTACACTCACATTTATTGTTTACTCATGTGTTTGTTTCCATGAGTCATATTTATGCTTAATTGATTATGAGTGTTGACTATCTTGTGAATTTCATATTTTCATGATATATATTTGTTTTTATTCCTTACTTGAAGGATTTCGTACTAGTTTAAAAGTTTTTCCATTTGACTGTTCTATTCTTCAATTTGGTAGTGATTTTCAAACAAAACTATATTTTCAAATCTATTTTTGAAAACCCCTACCTTCAATGGGAGGATGGATGGGAGATCATGTATGCTTTACTATGAAAATCATTTTAAACTTGACCATGATTGGGTGGTAGATTATATGAGTTATACCATGCTTTTATTGTTATGTCAATTGGTATCATTGAACTCTTTCAATTGGTATCATTTTGATCTTTTTGTATACTCATATGTTTATTGTGTATGTATATTTTCAATTGGTATCATCTATTGGTGATTGGTACTCATTCTATTTCATACACATATACTTGTTTTATTTGTATTTAAGATATAAATTTTTCACAAAATCTTGTTTATGCTAGTGCTTGAGCTTCAATTTTGTTTTAATTGATTATTTTTAAATTGGTATCAAGCCCATGCATCCTTTTTGTTGGTATTTCATAAAGGGGGAGAAAATTAATTTTGTCTTTCAATTGGTGATTCTTCAATTGGTATTTGTTTCCCACTCCCTTACTTTATGATTGAAAATTTCATATTGGTATCATATGTTTAATATGAAAATTATTTACAATTGGTATCAAAATTTTGTTTAGACATTCAAAATTTATTATGTTTAATTTCAATTGATATCAAGATGTTTCATGTGTTTTTGCTTAAAATGGTATCTAAAATTTTTTTTTAGAAAAATACAAAATTTTGATTTGTATTGACTATATGCATATAGATTCATGATGAGTGTATCTTGTATTGAAGAGCTTAACATCTCTTCGTTATGTGGTACACGTGTGTAGGGGGAGCTTCACATCTCCTCTTATGCATTACATAATGTGTGTTATGTGAATTAGGGCTTAACATCCCTCTTTCATGTAATGCATATGTGTAGGGAAGCTAACTTAGCGTCTTCCTCTTCATGAATGTATATAGCATATAACATCTATTGATCTTTTTTTATTTTCTATTGATATCAAGATGCTTCATTGACATATTTATCTATTGATATCATGTTGATTATGGTCACCTCTTATTGACCTTGTTTTTGTTTTAGACAAAAAGGGGAGAACATTGTTTTATTGTTTTGATTGACTTAAAAGGGGAGAAAGATTCTTACCCCTCATTTTATTATTTGGATTGTTTAACCCCTTCTTGATCTTTTTGTTTGACAAATAGGAGAAAAATTTGTTTGATTTGATTTTACTTTGAACCCTTTGTTGATGATTGACAAAAAGGGGGAGAAGTATTTGAGTTTATATGCATGTTTTCATTGCTTAAGGGGGAGAAGTATTTGCCTTCCTTGTTATTCATGCATATATGTTTTTGTATTGCAAATAGGAGAAAAAGATTTTGATTCATGCTTGTTGCATGTTTTATCTCCATACTTGCATACATATTCATGTGCTTCATTTCCATATCTTATTATTTATGTCTATGCATGAGTTAAGGGGGAGCTTCTTTGAAGCTTAACTTTAATCCATGCATATATAACTCCATGAGTTTTGTCATCATCAAAAAGGGGGAGATTGTTGGCCCAAAGGCCTTCCACTCTAGTTTTGATGATGATTAACTCATGTAGTTATGTTTACTAATAATCTTGTGTTGTTTAAGTTTCAGATCATTAACCAAGATATTAGTTGGTGATTAGCTTCAACAAGGTGTTTAGAAGCTTTTCATGATGATTCCAGGACCAAAGCTTCAAGATCACACATTGCCTAGCCCATGGATGGAGTTTTGGAGCAAGTCTACTTGAAGATGAAGATCGTCAAGAAGACTTAGGTATCCATAGTTTAGATAGTGTGTTTTAGATCCATATTTGTAAAGCTTAGTATAGTTGATATGCTCAAGTGCACAAACACACACGTTTTCATGTTTTGGATTTGGTTTTCATGAATAGTAGATCAAAACAAGTTTACTTTATTTCTATGTATATTAGATGTATTCTAGATATACATACATGGTTTAACTTGCTAGACAAACTTATTTTGACTATCCTATTCATGTATTGAAAAAATCAAGTTTGATAAAAATACAAGTTTTGTTTTTGACAAATTTGCAAGACTCAAAAATGAATTGATATGATTAATATATGTCTTGAAATTTTATCACAAGTTTGTGTTTCCATATAAAATGATAAAACTATTTTTGGTGATTTTTAGAAGTGTTAAAAGATTTTAAAAAAATATTTTACAGTGTTTTTCTGACCCAGGTTTCTGTTCCAGGCTTCAATCAGACGACTAGTCATCCTGACCTAGTCGACTTGGGTGAAGTCGGTCGACCGGCGGCCGGTCGACCGACGTGCACAAATCTGTGCACGTTTGGAGGCACTGGGACGGTCGACCGCTCAGGTCGACCGGGGCACTTACAGTGCTCTCTGTTTATTTCGGTCGACCGGGCCGTTCGACCGCAGTTGCCCAATGGTCATATTTCTGACCGTTGGCGGTCGACCGGGCCGGTCGACCGTTGCCTGTCAGAGCTGCCAGCTCAGCTCTAACGGCTAGTTTTCTGATGGGCCTATAAAAACCCCATCTCTTTGGGTTTTGGCTAAGTTTTTTAGAGCACAATTTTTCCTGACTTCTTCAGTGTTTTAAAAGAGTTTTCAAAAGAGTTTAAAGTGCCAAAAGATCAATCTTAATTATTTTTAAGTGTTTTGTTATTTTCCAAGAAAACAAGTTTTTGGGAATTGATTCTTGTTCTTTATCTCCATATCATTTTGGTATTTTCCAAGAGATTTTCTTTGATCAAAACACTTGTGTTTTCCACACTTGAGCTATATCTTCTATCCTATTCTATTAGGATCTTATATTTGTGGAAAAGGAAAGAGGTTTGTGGTTGAGATATACCACTTGTTATAAACCCTTGATTTCTTGGTTGCTCCCTCTTTGGTAGAGGTTGAGGTTGTTGTATTGGGTTGGAGTTTGCTCCCTCTTTGGTAGAGGTTGAGGCTTGTGGTTTGCTCCCTCTTGTGAGAGGTGGAGTTTGGTTGTAAACCCTCTTCGGTAGAGGTGTTGGTTGTTGTGGTTGTTTGGCTAAGGGCCTACCCCTCTTGTGTGAGGAGGTGTTTGTTTGAGAGAGGAGTTAGGTACTCCATTGTTGTACAAATCCTTCTCGGTGAAGGTTCCCTCGGTGGAGTCCTCGGTGGACGGTATAGTGGATTGGAAATCCTACACGGTGGTGTAGGCGGGGATGTAGAGCAAGGGTGCTCGAACCTCGAAACATATCATTGTGTTTGCGTTTGATCCACTTGTCTCTAAACTCTCTCTCTTTACATTTGTGCAAAGCATCATACTTCATTCATATCATATTTGCTTGTGTTGAGCATAATTCATATTTCATATCATATCTATTTACTTGTGTTGTGCCTTGCATAATTCACATTGCTATATCTTGTATATGCTTGGTTGTTTGTGTGTGCCTCACTTGTACCTAATCAACAAGAGCTTCACATAGCACCTCAACCCATTCAAGGGGAATCAAGAGGAGTTAGTCCAGAGCCCTTCACGGGGAATTCGGCTACACTTGTTGATTGTATTAAGTGTGTTGCAAAATTTGCATTAGCTTTCGCATTTAGCGCACTTAGTTTTGCATTTAGTTGTAGATTAGCACTAACACCTATTCACCCCCCCTCTAGGTGTTCCCCCTTTCATCGTGTCTTCTCGTATTCTCGCCTTCTATTGGATCTTGATATGGGAATGTCCAAGTTTTTACCGTGTAAAGATAAGTTATAGGAAGAACTTTCACTCGATTTCCACGTCAATAGTTCCAATGCATAAGGGTTATACTTGCCTATGATCCATCATGAGGCTACATCTTCAAGAATTAGGGATTAGTGGAGCAATTAGTAGAAAGTTAGTCATGCGCCTTTACCATTAATAAAAACCAACTTTTACAAACCACTAAAACATTTCCAAAATTCTTGAAACAACTTGTTTTCACTTTTCAATTCTTTATTTTGAAACAAAGAACTTTCTTTCTTCTTGAACTTTGAAGCCGCATCAAGCTTCCATCGCTCTCCCTCCTTGTGGATACGACCCGTATAGCCACTTCGCTACTACGGAAGAATCGCAAAAGTAGTATATCAACCCACACTCTTTTTACATATTCTTGTACTTCTTTTTGCCAATCATTAAAGAACCCTTAGTTAAAATTTTCACGGTCACAAGGTGCATATGACTTAGGGTAAAGTAATAGACTAAATGAGAAGTACAATTTGACTCCTTACTTTGATTGATTACAAATTTTAAATAGAGACTAAGTTTAGGAATGAAATTTTTGACTTTCCTTTAACTTATAGGTTACTTGAATCTTACAAAAATATTTCAAATATTTTTCTTTCAAAATGTGTTTTCAAAATTTATATTTTCTCTTTCTTTATGGATTTTGTGGGTGCAATCTACTGAAAACCCTCACGAGATAAAACTCGTCCTCTAGGGGGTAACCTAGAGGTTAACGGCTTGTTGCACAAGCTCAGTACAATCGAGTGACCTGCGAAAGTAGTCTAATAATTGATTAGGATTAGTTTGATATTTTGCTCGAGGGTGAGCAAAAGATAGGTGTGGGGGTATGATCGCACACATTTATTGCATTATTCTTTATTGCATTCCATATTTATCATGTACTAAATCTGCTAAATTTCTTATCTTAAATGTCTATTTTGCAGAAGATAATCATGGGGAGAAAGAGGATAAAATCAAATAAATATCAATTAAATTCAGATTTAACTAGATCTATTTGGTTAGAGGAGGATGATCCCAATCCAGTTGTTAAATTCAGTTTTTTGTGAATCAGGTGGTTCAAGCTAAAGATCAACTGAGGATAACGTCAAATACAGAGTCCAAATCCAAAGGGATAATTGGATAGAAGAAGATCAACGGATGAGATGAAGCAATTCTGACTCAGATTCTGGCTAGATACATTTTAGTATTTGAATTATAACTTTTGCTACCAGAACTTAATCTGATGATTCAAGATGATCCAGAAAGAGAACTTAAATGGCTACAACTCTTAAGTTGATCATTATTTCTAATTCTATCATTTGATAAGTTATATTTAGCAATCAATACGCCAATAAGCTGCAGAATAAAACTGAATATTCACATCAAATCAAGTTTGAAGATAAGGGGAGGATTCAAATTCAAAAATAGCCAGCTTCCCTTATCTTCATACTCCTCTACCCTCTGCATTTCTCTTATAAATACTTCCAATCTCAAAGGCAAAAGGGAGAAGGACGACCAAGCGAGAGCAAAATTTAGGCTATTTGTAATTTATAACTTAGTAGTTTTCTTTTATGTAATTTTCGTTTTATTTATGTAACTGAGAGGAGAGGAGACTTTCATAGAGGAATGAGAGAAAGCTTGTACTGAAGGTGACACCGTGTAAGTGATCTTTTCTTCATTGTTATTTGAATCGAATCGAGGTTTCCTTTTCTTTTCTATTCTTATTTTTGTTCGCTTCCCTCTTTTGTGTTTGTGGATCCAAATGAAACCGATAGCCTCGAAGTTACCTTGTCCTTGCAAGTGCCGTTGATGGCTTATGGTGATGGATATCCATTTCTATAGTAGTATAGCTCGCCCCTTAATTTAATAGTGTAAATCGTGAATGGGGAAGATCTCATCTGCCATGCTTCGCTCGCCTTTAAGTAAAGGTACATCGTCGATACGGGTAAAAGGTAAGCAGGCACCAAAGAGGTAAGTATATTTTTTAGGTTTAGTTTTTTTCTTTTAATTTTAGTGTAAATTACCAACATCACAATCTTTCAAATTTCTTTCAATCTTTTTCAATTTCTTTTGTACATATCCACTTTCATTTTCTCCACCTTCTTGATCTACCACTTTCTTTCTAACTTGATTGTGATTTATTTTTCTTTTCTTTTTAAAGAACAAAAGAAGAACTTTAACTATTCTTTGTAGCATAAAAGAGAACTTACTAAAAAGCTTCCATCGCTAGTCCCTCCTTGTGGATCACGACCTGCATAGCCACCTGCTATTGCGATAGAATTGAGCACCTTGCACTTCTATTTTGTGTTTCTAAAATTTTGTATTTGTGTGCAGGTTCCAGCTCAATCATCAACCAGTATTTCACCTAGTCTGTCCACCTCTTAAAATAGGTGCCAGGGAATTTCTCAGGTTTCACACCCTTAGAATGACTAGGGTTGACCATAGTGACAGGATGGAAGCTACTGAATTCTGTATTTCAAGTTATTAAGAATGTCAACATTCAGTTAAGAAGGTAGTATTAGATAGAAATTCTAGTATATATGATAATATGACAAGTGATCTAGCAAAATAAAATAATTACAGTTAAAAATAAAATGCAGTAATTAATTCAGAATTAAACAGTTCCTTTAGATTATTCCTAAGTTAATCTAGTGTGAAATATACACTTAGGGAGTTATTTTTCAGTTTCTATACAAAACTTGTAAGAGTTTAGATAATGAGTTATTAGCTAGAAAGAGACAACACTTTTTTGCATGTTTTAACTACATGCAAGGAAATGACAAAATGCTATTAATGCAATAAATAATTGTAGAGATATAGATCAAAAAAAATTTAAATGATATTATTTTCTCAACTAAAACACGTCCTTTGCAAGAATATTAAATGATTTACATGAAAGAAAAATGATTTAGATAAATAAATAGTTTTTGATCCTTAAAAAGATTGTTGTTGTATACTGTACTATTTCTTAAGATCACGTAAAACAATAAGTAAACTAGCTTCATAGCATGCTACTACGGAATTAAAACAGATATAAGCAAATTAAATCTGGCCTGGGAATGCAATCGCGTAGTCGCTACCCTAAAGGATCAAAGCCCGTCTCCTTGCCCAGACATTAGTTTTGCTTTATCCAGTAGCAGTATAGGAATCCCCCTGAATCATCAGCCCTCAGCCTAGGACGGTAGACAGAGCCTCTTAGGCAGAGAATTATTGCGCAGAAAACTTGAAAAGATTGAAGAAATTTAACAGTGAGAGAAAGAAAAAATATAACTGTTTTCTCAAATTTTTGTGTGTCACTCTCCCTAAGAACGAACAGGGAGTTCTACTTATAAGTACAGAGCTCTGCCCGTTATAACAGCACCACACAACAATCAAGTGCACGTTTAGGTTGGTTGCAATTAATGCGCAATAACTCTGCCATTCGTAGATCCACTTTTACTGGGTCAAAAACGTTACTGGTCAAAACATGAAGTACTTCGGGGAGTGAGACAGAGCTCAGGAATATTCCGAGTACAAGTGCTCTGGAATTCAACTGCTTAGGGTCTACTCCGAGGTAACCTCGGGTCAAGTACTCAGAAAAGATTCTGAGTGCTCAGTGCCCACTCCGAGTCTAAGTGCACGGGAGTCATCACGAGTCTCTAGGTACTCAGGAATAACTCCCAGTCCAAACTCGAGTTACTCTGCCCAGAAGCTCCGAAAGATAAAAAATAATTCAAATGTAGCAGATCCAGAACCCTTGAAAGGAGCTACATTCATGTCCGCGGTCGTGGGCGTGCGCCACCCGCACGCGAACCCGGCCCGGTTCGGAGCGGTGGGGGAGCTGGCCTATGACCTAACACTCATAACAATAGGCTTAGAAGAGTTGGTTTATATACCACTCAAACTTCTTTTGCCTATCCAATATGAGATTAAAAACCAAAGGCAAATAGAGGGAAACTAAAATTTTCCTCCAAAATCAAATACGCATCCACAGATCATGCGGTTGCGAGGATCACCTCGTATCATCCACCCCATGCACGTAGGACGGATGGAGCATATATAGCCTCTTTCTTCCAACGAGAGGGGAATCTCTTCTTCTTCCGAACCTAAGAAGCCCATCACTAAGCCTGACACAAAGAATCCCTGTAATTCTTGTACCCACAGATTATAGTGATCTCCTTGTCTTTCCCGTGATTTTTCCGATTTGACTTTCACGTAAAATTTTTTGTCTCTACCTATTTTCCGGATCATAATCTTTATTTACTCATTATCTTTCTTACTTGTGGTGTGTGATCGACTGTCTGATCATGCGCAGTAAAAAATCTTCAGGCCTAGCCGCAATTTTCATTGCGGATGACAGCCTGAGAACTGATTGTTGAGAGAAATAGAGAGAAAACTACCCTTGATTTATCGTGAGTAGCTTGCCCACTGAATTCCCGAGATGGCCCACGCTCATGCCGGGCTTTGACTAATTCACGCTAATTCGGCAGGGTGGTCATATACAATTACATGTGTATCATATTTTATTTCACAAATATAAAAAAAGAAATTATGAATTATTCCAAAACCAGACACCCACAAGGCCACAAAACATGGGGACACCCATGCCCTGCGGGCAAGATTTTGGTTAACAAATTGATCTCAACAGTTCTTCAGGTTCGTGTATGAAAGCAGAAAATTCAGGACTTGCTCTACATTTACGGAAAAGGGACTGCCAAAAATAGATCGAGTAGTTTGCGCCGTTCTATATCAGCGGCAAGACTGGCGGTATTGTGATAAGCGACTTTTGGGGGTCCTCGAAGTCAACAACAGAAAACACAAGTGGTGTGGAACTCGGGAAGAAATCATCAAATGGATATCCTCGAATCCTGAAAACAACAGGAGAAGCAGCTGAGTGGCTCTTCATTTTCTTGTTTGTAGCAGTCGTTGGCCTGTCGTTTCGACTGACTTTTTGTTTGTATCCTGTACAAATCACCATCACAGCCACAGAAAAGACGAGGCCAGCCCACCACAGTGCCGGTGCCCTCCATGAACCCTTCGTTTCAAAGATTCCGACAAAAAGTATGAGAAAATATGGGCAACCTCTCATATTTTTTTCATTAAACAAATAAAAGAAATGGAAAGATTCCTTCTCCTATTGTGGGTCCTGTTTTATTCTACCGGACTAAAAAAAAAAAAAAAAAAAAAAAAAAAGTAGAGATAACAATAAAGAAGACAGGAATCCCTCACCCACTTAATTAATATTTATTTCCTTTATTTTTGGACCACTCTAATAACCACAGTAACCTACTCTTTCAATCTTCGGCCTTCTTCTTCTGGTTCAATAATAATGACAATCAGCTAAAACAGTAACAAGGAGTTAGTAAGGTCATAGTTCATCTTCTCCAAATTGGGCTGAACTGCACTGAATCATTGGCGGGGGGCCACAAGCAAGAGCCAGCGTGTCCTCAGGTCCACCAATGGGAATGTGCTCCCTCAAGATCTCTTCATTCACAAACCCAACGCTATACTTCCACTCTTCCTTCTGTTTCATCACTTCCCCCACAACGTACCACACCTTCAGCTGCTCCGGGTAGTCCCGGGCCCACCCATCAAGATCCTCCCTCAGCAGTATGTCGTCCTCGGTCCGGTTCGCGTAGACCAAGTGCATCTCGTCCGGTCCTCGGCTGATCGCGGAGCACGGCCTGGATCACCTGTACAAGGGAGTGATCCCGGTCCCCCCCGGCGATCATCGCCAGCTTCTTGGCAAATTTGGGCTTGCCGTTGACGATAAAGTTCCCGCGGCCCGTGTACTCGATGTGGCCCAGCGGCCCTTGATGTCGATGAGGAGCCGATGGTCAGGGATTCCAGATGCTGGGACATAACTCCGCCGTTGGGGAACTTTGGGTGCTCCGCTTTGAAATAAACTTTGATGAGGAGTTCAAAGTAGCCCACCGCGTCGACTGGGCTGGTCGGCGTGTAGGCGCGCATGCAGAGCTTGTTGTCGACCGTGGCGCAGAGGAAGATGTGCTTTTCCTACGGGGAGGCCGAGCACTTTATCGGCCGAGGGGAGGGCGAGCGGAACAGGCGAACGTCGCGGGATATGACGGTTTTGACACGAGGTTGCAGTGGATCTTTTCTCTGGGGTTGGTCAGGGCGACGGCGGGAGGAGTCTTAGTGGTGGTGACCTCGCGGATGTGGCGAGGTGGTTGAGGTTGGAGGCCCCGTGGACGGAGGTTCGGAGGGTGTAGCCGGTGGTTATTAGCTCTCCGATGCGGTAGGTGTCGAGCATGGATTTAGCTTTCTCAGAGTGGATGCGTCGAACTCCTCGGTGCAGTCTGTACCGGCGTTGATGAGGATGCTGTCTGCGCCACCAGGTGGTCCTTGAGGAATGCGGTGCAGTCGTAGACGTTGCCGTGGACGACGATCCAGGCCGAGTCGAGAGACGAGTGCTTGCTTACGTCGGACATGGAGTAGTGCTTGGAGGAAGTGTTCATGAAGGGGGTGGAGGTGCTCTTCTTGAGCGGCTGGTGGCCTTCGGAGGTTTCGAGGTGCTTCTGCCGCGCCATCCACCCGCCGGACTGTTGCCGGGGAGGGTCGGGTGCTCGAATACCAGGCCGATCTCGCCCTTGGTGGCCGGCACACGTTCACCTTTGCTCGGAACCAGCAGTTGTTCATCATGCCCTGCGTAATTCATGAGTTTAGGATTAATTTACTGCCATGAATTTAACCGAGGAATTTTCTATATTTTTTTTAAGGAATTGATTAAAAAAAGTAAAATGTGTTAATTAATTACCATGACGTTCCAATTGAGCTCTCTGGCTGGGTGTTGAGCGTCTCGTCCCATGCTCGAACGGCTACCTCTTTGGCACCAAAAGGTCAAGAACTCCACCTCTAATGACCAAAAGCACCAGCACCAGTACTTGCCGTACTTGTTTGGCTTCTCTCGATGCTCCACTGTGCACACTAGCCACGACTCTCCCCGTCAAGGGTCACCTCTACTCTTGTCACTTTCTTCCCAGCGCCTGCATGCACAATATTTTTCATTAAAGTTATCTAATAAAATCATGTAATGCGTGATTTTGTCTGACTTTTGAAAATAATGATTCTTGATATATTTCAATCAGTGTTTAGATAAATAAAAAAGTACTTAAATCATGATTTTAAAAAAATTTATTCCGATTACGTGATTGTATTTCCTACTTTAATTTGATAACTTTTCAAACCCGCAATGAATATTTAAATTCCTAAAATTCTAATTATGCATCTTTCAATATATAAAAACACCAGACAACATATTTTTTCTGTTAAAAATATCCAACATAGCTTAAGTAACAATTTCAATAATTGATAAGCAAGATTTAAATTGTTAATTAAACACATTAGCTGGCTAGTTTTGTGTACGCATCTTCTCCTCTCCCTTCCACATGTTAAAACAACAAACAATTGGGTACAACTGTTTTTTTTCCTTCTCTCACGTGGAAGAACATTCGGTTCTAGCCTTGCGTGTTACCTTGATTGTTTGGCTATGAGTTTGGCTAACCTCAATTCATGGCTGTTCTTGAAGCTCACCTCATTTTCATTGGCTATTCTTGACTTTTTACATCAAATGACAGCTAAGATGCACAGAAACTTGGTCCTCTTTAAGCTGTAACGGATGGAAACGGGACACTCAAGGCTACGAGTCTGAATGGTCTGGTCTACTTTGGGTGATCGAGGACCCAAGCCTAACCCAAACAGGCTCCTTCAAATCCATTCAGTTGTCTCCTTCTAGATAGGCTGCTAGTTTCCATAGGGACAAATTGATCTAAATTATTCCAGTATATGTCTATGCGTACATACAAGTGATATTAGTATTAATCAAATTAAGTATTAATTGACTATTGATATTTTCTTTAAAGGAAATACCATCCTATCAATAGATCTATAAAAAATATATAAAGTATTGTGGAGTCACAGCTCATAACAGAAGACCTAGCAAACAAGCGAGATGTCTGATCCGTTCCATTTTGAGAGCTCTGATCTCAGCTTCCCCTACAATGCAATATACAGTTGATCTCCTTCTTTCCTCCATCCGAGGAAGCAACTCACCCATATTTATATTTAAGCTCTCACAACTAGGTTTTTCTTTTTCACGCTAATTAAGCTTGTGTCTCATGTGAAACTTTGGAGCAAAAACTCAAAAACAAAAAAAAGGAAAAGAAAAGAAAAAGAAAAAAAAGAAAAAATACCAAGAGATTCCAGGAGACAAAATCAGGTTCTGTCTAGATTCAAGTCCTAACAAAATAAGTAGATGGGCAAGGGGGAAAAACATATTTTTGCAAACAAGCATGTTTTGCATCACGCCTTGCATCAGAAACTCTGATTAATACTCATGATTTGCATCACGACTTGCATCAGAAACTCTGATTAATGCTCATGATTTGCATCACGCCTTGCATCAGAAACCCTGATTAATACTCTTTCCTACAAAATTCTGCCGCAAGAGGGGGAAAACATTTTCACAAAAAGAAATTTAATTAATAGATAGGGCAGCATTTCATGTGACCACATGCATCGTACAGAATAAATACTAAACAACAAGAAAAGAGATAATTATTTTAATTACCTGAGTACGCGTAGCCTCTCATTGTATACGGCCTCTGAGTCGTAAACGAGTTTATTGAAGTATCTCGTCGTGAAACGGTGTGGTGATCACCGAGTTTATGTTCAGCTCATTGATGATGTATTCCGGCTTGTACCACCACGCTATAATCCAAATCCAAGTGAACAAATTAAATTTGCACAACATACAACAAGGTATCTCAAGGCAAAAGCTGTTATAGATTCTGCAGAGATAGACTTGCTCACCTTCGGCGTTGGCGAGTTCGGCGTCAACGTGACTAGGGAGGACTCTGTTGTCACGATAATGATAGTAACTCTCCGACTCATTTGGAGTGACCAGAATCCTCTTGAGCCACTTCACCATTCTTCCTCCAATGAATCCCGGTATGATCATTCTCACTGGAAATCCGGGTCAGGCAGAGCCGCTCACCGTTCTGCATGTAGGCCAGCATGAGTTCCCTGGACGGGTCCATCGCGAACTCCCTCTTGATGCTGGTCCCGTACTTGGACCCGCCCCCTCCCGGCAGGTCCTCGGCCCCTCTCGAAGCAGACGTTGAGGGCACCGTCTATCTTCCCCATGATCCCGCACCGCCTCAGCACGTCGCGGAGTCGGGCCCCACCACACGGAAGTGGACACCCCCGCGGCGCTCCAGTTGAACCCTATGGTCTGTCGCACCATGTTCTGCTCCTTGCGGCGGTTTCCCGCGCAGACAAGGGTGACGGGGATCTCGACGGCGGGGAAGTCGCGGACGAGCTGGTCCATGGTGAGCGGAGGGGCCGCTTGACGAAGCCGGAGATCTCGACCGTCCATGTGTCCCAGTTCGGCCCTGGGGACGGCGCCGTGGTTGCGGACATAGTGGAGCGGGGCCGGTGTGATGAATCCGTGGTGCATGAGGCGGGCGAGGGGGGGCTCGCAGTTGAAGGGGTGCTTGCCGGTGAGGCGGATGAGGGAGGATTACGCTCCACCCAGCTGTCGGAGGTGCCATTGTCGCGCGGGTCGTGAATCGAGGGCTCGATCTCAAGACTTCCGATGCATAGGACTTCCAATCAATTGATTCTTTGTCGTCATCGCTGTCAGAGGATGAAGAGTAATCGAACTTCTTGGCGGTGGTGGTGGGTTTTGTGGTTTGGTTGGTCTCGAGGAGGGAGAGAAGATGTAGCCTCGGACCGGGGAGTCTGGCCGTTGAGGCGCGGCGAACTGTCGGTTGTCGACAGACGCGGCCATAGCTTGTGGTGAGAAAGAAGAGAGAAGATATTTGTGGAGTCAAGCCACTTGTGATGGAGATTTTGCTCTAGACTTTTTCGAGTGCTGGGCGAGTTTGAGGAAGTGATGGGTGATATTTATAGAGTTAGAGACTAGAGAGTCAGTCACAGGGAGGAAACGTGGGGGTGGGGGGCCAACAAAAGCTTTTGAGGCTGGCAGGCTGGCAAAATGTGAACGTAAGCAACGGGGCGCGTACCACACTCTTTGGCTCCAGCGCCGAGTCGGGGGAGGGTAACATGTGATGTAGGTAGCTTGGCTCTTGCTTTGCTCGCCAGAGTCCGGACAACCTTTGGGGGCGCCAAAGAATTTAACGGCTTTGATGCTATCAGGGTCGCCGCTATCAGGGTTCCCCAGGAGGAGATTGGCCTTTAAAATTTTAATACTTTTTTCTTCTTTGGTAATATTAATAATGGGTAGCATTCCTTTTTATTAGTATTGTTATCTCTTAGAAAGATTTTTAAGATAACAAATGCAGCGCAGGGATTAGAATACATCTCATTTATTTTTTCATAATTCGTACTATCCTCATGCAGTCGCTTATAATAAAATAATCTCGTTAGTTTTTATGGTGGAAATTTTTCGCTGCGAGTAAAGACGGTCGATCAAACACAACGAGAATAGGGAGATTAGAGTATTGTGTAGGAAAAACAGTGATCACAACACAGATAATAGACGGACACACAAGATTTTTACGTAAAAATCCAAAAAGAAAAATATCACAGGGAAGAGGAAAGTTCACTATAATTCGTAGGTTTACAGGAATTAAATGAATGTGTTGATATCTCTTTAAGTTGAGATTAGTGGATGAAAAAGTCTCCCTTCTCGTTGGAGAGAAGGTATATTTGTACTGAACTATAACATGGACGCAGATGGGGTGCTGGCGAGATCTGCTAACTACAGGTTCTTCATGTGCGAATTTATTGTAACAACTGTGATTATGGATGCTGGACTGTTTGGATTGCATGTAAGAAATTTTTCATTATCCATAACTGTCTGACTTGAATGCAGGGGCGTTACATGTCTTCAATGTGTGTGAGAAAAGTGGCATAATTGCAGGCAGAAATCTCGATAGTCATTACTGGGGGACTTGTGAGGTGAAGTCAGGAATCTTGAGCTGTGGGTGACTCTGGAGGGTGATGTCTTCGGGAGTTGTGGACGTCTTCGGAAGGATCTGATGAGATAGAGGGTGTTGAATGTTGCGAAAGCTTCAAAAGGGAATTTGGTTTATCAACACGTATCAACATCTTGTAAGGGTCAATTTTGACTGCTACAGTTTTATAATGAAAAATTGTAGTTCGTGTGTTTGTACATGTATTCAAAATTTATTAAAAAGAATTATCTATTTTAGGCAATTAACTCACTTTCTCTCTTTTTTCTATCGTAGCGTCTCAGGTCTCGGCCTTAATGAAGTTCATCCGATGCTCAAGTCAATCTTAGGATAAGAAGAAAGTCAGAGTCTAATGGACTTGGAGAGAATCTCTGATGTCAAGATTTCCATCTCCTTGTCTATTTATAGCCAGTTGAGCGCGGTTAAACTGTTGGACCAGACTGAACGCCTTGTTGAGCTAGACATTGTGAATCTTTTCTAAGAAGATAAACCCTATGATGAGTTAGGTATCTATCCTAGGAAGATAGTGTATGTTATATGTTACTCGAGTTCACCTGCTTGAATAATAAATCGCTCTAGTGGTGACTCATTTCGGTAGGTCTTGAACCATTCTTGAATCCTTGTTTCTTTATACTTATCATATGCACCTACATCTGAGGTTGAGGTGAAAAGATCGATCAAGTAGGTCGAGCAAAGAAGTAGAAAGCATGAAACCCCTCCGACTCAAGTTGCTTTTTTATACTTTCTATAATATATGATCACCTTTAATTCTGTAAACCCCGGTCCCAGCTGTGCGTGTATACATATTGATACCCGACACGGTTATACCCGATTTGACAATCTTGTAGCTGAACTAAGGTTATTTTAGTTCAAGATACTAATTTCCATTATTTTGAATTTTTCTGGATTTTCTAAATTTTTTGAATTATTTAGAAAGATCTCGGAATTTGGGACCGACCAGTGTCGTTAACTGACTCCAAATTTTTATTTTAGCAATCGGAGATGAATTACATGAATCTGACTTCGCAGTTATGTTTAGAATGTTATTTTTTATTTTTGAGATTTTTAGGGATTTTTTGAATAATTAATAATTAAAGCAAAATTAAATAAATAATAATTAATAAATATATTAGTCAAATCACCATCACCTCCACGTCCTCTCCATGTGTTGGGTGAACTGATATTTTTTTTTGTATATTTGCATATAAGACCCTAAATTATTGGATTTTACACAACTCCTTTCTTTTCATAAAAATATAATTAAATAACGGAAATTTTTACATAAAAGACATGAAAAAGATTATATCACAAATCACCCCCAGCACTTTCTTCTCAATCGCACGTGTGCGCTAGGGAAATCTCTGGAGCCGCCCTGGAACTCGCATGCATGGGTATTCTCCCGCGACTGAAACTCTCTACAGGAACTCAAGGCTTATAAATTGACCTCTTTTCTTCCCCAATTTCATCTTCAACCTCTCCATGTCTTTTTTCTTCTTCTTTCCTTGCTATCGTCGGCCGAACCAGAGAAGAGAAAAGGGCGAGAGGTCACGATGGGAGAGAGAAGAGATCATGTGCACTCAAGTAAGATTATAACCTTGAATATATTGATTAGTAATTAGTAACCATATAAGATTAGTAATATATAACACAAGAATATGCTTAATAAATGATTAAGTATTATCTAGACACTAATGGAGTGTCAATAATGGTTGTGCTATAAGTTGACTAGTTGGCCAATAATTACTGTGTATATAACTAGGATTTTAGTTAGCATATAAATAAATTATTTAATGAATAATATTTTCTATAAATTCAAATAACTAGATCAGTAAAGATTAGCCTAGGTGGATAGTTAATTATGTTTGATAATTATTAAAGTGGTTAATATTTTAAGTACTAATATTATGATCCTAATGATTACATGATTCATACATATATATGAAATCACCTAGAGGGGGGGTGAATAGGTGATAATGCTAATCTGTTGAACTTAATGCAGAATTTAAAAACTAATTGCAATTACACAATATGCAAGTAACAAGTGATGCACACAACCAAGCCAAGCATATAAGTATGAGTGATCAATGCGATATGATGCAAGGCACAAAAGTAAGAGAGAGAGAGAGTAAGAGTCAAAGGGATCGAGCGCAAACAACAAGATATGTTTCGAGGTTCGAGCACCCAGCTCTACATCCCCGCCTTCGCCCAAAAAGATTTAAAGTTCACTAGCTTGTCCACAAAGGACTCCCACAAAGGGAACCTCCACCGAGAATTTGGGGCAATAACAATTACAAGGAGTACCCAACTCCTCTCTTTACAACCACAACCTCCTTCTTGAGGCAAAGCACCAAGCCAACAAACAATCACCTCACAACTTGAGGGATTAGCACAAAGCTTACACAAAGATCACCTCACAATTGAGGGATACAACCCACTTGCACAACCTCCTCAACACAATGAGGGAAAGGCACAAAGCCAAGAAAAGAAGGGTTTACAACTGGTGGTCAAACAAACAACCATAAACAATTTCTTTCTCACACAAGAATCTTATAGAATGAGATAGTAGATGTAGCTCAAGTGTGAGAAACCAAAGGAATGGAAATCAAAATCTCAAAGAAAATCTTTGGAAAAAACTAGAAACCAAGATGAAAGAAGTTGATCAAAATCTTTTCCCAAAAACCCTTTCTTGATTCTCTCAAACCCTAGCAAAAACACCAAATGGATTTTTCAATTAAAGCCCAAAAACTTCTTTTGATTGCTGTGAAACACTAGAGAAAGTTCAGAAATTTCGTCCAAAAAAATTCTTAGTGAAAACTGGCCATTAATGGGTAATTTATAACCCACAGAAAAATATAACCGTTGCAACAAATTCTGCCAGAAATGAACTACCGGTCGGTCGACCGTCCAACGGTCACATTTGACCGCTGGCAGCTACCGGTCGACCGCTCGGTCGACCGTCCCCAGAACCAGAGAGCAACGGCTCTCTGGCCGGTCGACCGCTCAGTCGACCGTGACAAACAGAGAGCAACCTGCTCTCAGTCGGTCGACCGTGCGTCGGACGCCGGCTCATGGGGCAGCCAGCGTGCACGTATCCGTGCACGTCGGTCGACCGCTATAGTCGACCGGCTATATGGTCCGGTCGACCGACCTAGCCTGGCAGAGCTAGTTCAGGTTGAAAACATGTAATTTTAAACCTAAAAAATTCCCTTAAAATTTCTAAATTACACAAAAAGTTTTATCATTTTACATTGAAATATAAACTTTGTGTTAAACATTTCAACACAAATATCAACATTTTAAACCAATTTTGTGTTATAGAAATTTTGCTAAAACCCAAATCGTATTTCTAAAACTTGATTTTGAATAGAAAAACGTTTTGTCCAAAACTCATCAATACAAAAACATGATGTTTAAATACTTGAAGCATGTTGTATATGGATAGAAATCCAATATACAAGAAACATATATATATATATATATATATATATATATATATATATATATATATATATATATATATATATATATATATATAGGGCTATCTGTACCTCAGCCTGCGGGCTGAGAGAGTTTCTCAGCCTGCGGGACGTGGCTGAATATAGGCCACACATCGGTCGCAGAGTGTGGGCGCCACAAAAAGTCAAAAAATCCCCAGCCTAAACAATCGTTAATCAAAATGACAAAAATACCCCTTTTAAATGACGACTGCGAATTCTAGCATTCAAAAGTAAAAAATATTCACCTTTATATAATGCTTGTTACTAGTATATATCTCATACCTAAAAACTATATTTTTACTCAATCATCCGTAGTTCCCCCACGATCCTACTACGGATGCAATTTATGGTCGCAGTTAATCATTTATCAGTTCCCAATGCGACTTTGGTCGCAATAATTACTGTTTGGAGTTCAAAGTAATTTAAAGTTATAGTGTATTACTTTTAAACTGTTTTGGATAACTGAACAGTCACCTAGGAAGTATACAATTTTTGGGAAAAGATAGAAAATATATTTGAGAGATATTCACGTGGTCAAGAGCTTAAACCTTTTGGAATTCCGGGATTAAAAGTAGTATAAGGGTCAAATGAGCAAAGGATTAAAACATACTAATTTATTTTTGCTCAAACTAGTTACTCTTAACTGTTCTGAAAATAAGTTCAAAAATGTCTTCACCATCACCACCGTCTTCACCGGAAAGAAGCCAATACATTCAAACAATGTCTTCACCATCACCACCGTCTTCACGGAAAGAAACCAATCATCAAATGATGATTTTATGTTTAGTTCTGAAACAATGTCTCGCTACGGGTCAGAATCTGAGATTGATACAGACGACCCTTTCTGGGAGTTCATTGATGAACCAAAACACAAAATGACCGTAGTATTAATCAACAACATAACTGCGACCTGGTCGCAGTTGTTGGTATTTATAAATAATCAACAACAACACTGCGACTTTGGTCGCAGTTGATGGCTGCAGTCTTAAAAAAAAAAAATCTGCAACCTTGGTCACGGTTTTTTGTCGCAATGTCGACCCTGGTCGCAGTTGTTTCTGTTTGCACTGTAGTCTTATGTGACCTTGGTCGCAGTGTGGTCTCTTGTCCAAGTTGTTTTGTTTGCAATGCATGACTGCGACCAAAGGTCGTAGTTTATTAAAAACAATATGCTTTTTATTTATTTTCACGAATTTATCTCCAGGCATGTGAAAAATGATACAAAAACGATCTCTTATACAATAAGATGAGTGTTACAATATAGCAGTAGAAAGAAAACTAAACATCAAAAAGAACCATTGTTGACTAAGAGCAGTGTTGTTATTGAGGTCTTTTTATTTATGTCCACGCATTTATCTCCAGGCATGTGAAAATGATACAAAACGCTCTCTTATACAATAAGATTGAGTGTTACAATATAGCAGTACAAAGAAGACTAAACATCAAAAAAACCAAGAAGACTAAACATCAAAGAGCCCTTGTTGAATAAGAGCAGTGGTGTTATTGACGTCCCCGTGTATTAAAAAACTGTGGACGTCGAGGACCATGACTTCTTCCCTTGTGGACGAATATCGATCAAGTTCACCGCAAATATTCTCCCAAAGGCCCAGCGAACTTGAAAAAGGACAATCAAGCTCTGGGTCTTCTTCGTGCATAGGGGTCATCTTCATCCATGGAGGCAGGCCCCTGTTAGAGACTCTGAAGAAGGCTGAAATTCTCAGAGCAATTGCTCTCAAATGAACACAGTCTAATATGGGCTGTTTAAGGGAGAGGGTGAGCCATATTTATGGGCAGCCCATAATAACAGCTTCGGGAAACAGCGAATGGTGCGGGTTCATCAACGTAGACTTGACGTTAAAAAGATCTCATAAAATCTTTATGACAGGTCGCGTCTCACGGAGTGAGTCCAAGTCGCATCAACAACAGACAACTTTTCATTGGTCGCAGTTAATAATTATATTACTTCACCTTATAAATTTTAAAATGAAAGGTTGCGACATTGGTTGCAGTGTGCTGGACGCAGAATTAATAAATACACTGCGACCTTGGTCGCAGTTTC